>JAJPUD010005262.1:0-72581 GCA_023553655.1 Myrmecobius fasciatus | reverse complement strand
AAGAGAAAAGAAAGAAAGAAAGAAAGAAAGAAAGAAAGAAAGAAAGAAAGAAAGAAAGAAAGAAAGAAAGAAAGAAAGAAAGAAAGAAAGAAAGAAAGAAAGAAAAAGAGAAAATATCAATGTTAACTGCCCTAGTATTATATAATGAGAAGGTTAAATAGAAATTGAAAGAATCTACTAATTGCCTCCAGAAAAAGGCCCTAAAAAAAAAAACAACCAGGAATATTATAATCAAATCCCAGAGTTCATATGTCAAAGAGAAAATGTTGCAAGCAGCTAGAAATAAAAAATTCAAATATCATGGAATCACAGTTAAGACAATACAAGATTTAGCAGCTTCTTTTTTAAAAGATTAGAGAGCTTGGAATATTATATTCCAGAGGACAAAGTAGAATCACTGACTCAGTAAAGTTGAGTATAAAATTGGGGGGAAATTGACTTTCAGTGAAATAGAAATAGAGGATTTTTAAACATTGTTGAAAAGAACAGAGCAAATAAAATTTGACTTTCAAATGTAAGACTGGAGAAACAAAATAGTAAAGAGGAAAAAAATAAAGAGAAAGGATAGAAAAGGAAAGATCAAAAGACTTAATATGGCTAAACTGTTTACATCATACATGGTGAGATGATATTTGTAATATAAAAAAAAAACTTACTCATTATTAGTGAAATTAGGAGTATATGTAATCAAAGACCAAAAATGTAAATTAAATATGAAGAGATGATATCTAAAAAATTTTACTAAATTAAGGAGTGAAAGAGGAATGTATTGGGAAAAGGGGAAGGGGAGAATGTGATAAAATATCTCACATAAAAAAGACAAGAAAATGCTTTTGCAGTGGTGAAGAGGGGAAGGTAAGAGAGAGTGAGGTAGCCTTACTATCATAAGAATTGGTTCAAAGAAGGAATAATATACATACTCAATTGAATATAAAAATCTACTGTCCTACAGGAAAGTAAGAGTGAAAGGGGATAAAAGGAGTGATAGAAGGGAAGGCATTTGGGGAGGGGGTAATCAGAAGCAAAACCATTTGAGAAAGGACAGAGTGAAAGGAGAGAGAAAGTAAAAGAAACAGTAGAGAAAATGGGATGGAGAGAAATAGTTAGCTATAGTAACTACTAAAAAAATTGATACAGTTTTCTCTGATAAAGCAATCATTTCTCAAACATACACAGAACTGACTTAAGTTATAAAATATCCATTTCCCAAATGATCAGAAGAGCTTTCAGATGAAGTAAGCAAAGCATCTATATACATATGGAAAAAAAAAATGTTCTAACTTACCATTGACTAGAGAAAGGCAAATTAAAACAATTCTAAGATAATTACTTTATACCTATTACATTAACTAATAAGAAAAAAGGAAAATGACAAATGGTGGAGTGAATGGGGAGGCAGGAATTAGACATTGATATGCTGTTTATGGAGTTATGAACTGATTCAACCATTCTGTAGAGCAATTTGGAGCTAAGCCAAAAGGGCTATAAAATTATGCATACCCTTTGATCTAGCAGGAGCACGAATAGGTCTGTATCCCAAATCAGATAAGAAAAAACAAAAAGGGAAAGAACATATACACACGCACACACACACACATGCATGCGTGCACACAAACATTTCTAGCAGCCCTTTTCTGGTGTCAAAGAATTGGAAACTGAGGGCCTGCCTATCACATGCTTGAACAAATTTTGGTATATAATTATAATGGAATTCCAGTGTGCTGTGAGAAATAAGCAGGATACTCTCAGAAAAATCTGGAAAGATATTCATGAGCTGATGCAAAATGAAATGTACCGCGAAAAAATAGCATTTTAAGATTTTTAAGGACTTAACTATTCTCAGCAAGACAACTCTGAAGGATTAATGTTGAAAAATCCTATCCATCTACAAAGAATTGATGGTATATAGTATAGATTAAATCATATTTATTTTATTTTATTTTTCTTGAGGAGATTTTTTGTTATTCTATATTTTCTTTTACCATATGAATGATATGGAAATGTTTTGCATGACAATACATATATAGCCTATATGAAATTGTTTGATTTCTCTATGAAGAGAATTGAGGAGGTAGTCAGGGAGAGAATCTGGAACTCTGAGTTTTTAAAACAAATGTTTAACATTGTTTTTAAATGTAACTGGGGGAAATAAAATGTTAAACAATTTTAAAAGAGATAATATAATGTTTTCTTCTGCTTTAAAAAATGGTTTTTGAATTTTGTGGAGAGATACATAAGAAAATCTTTTTAAAAATAATCATCACCTAAATATCATATATGTGTATACATATATTATATTATATATATATACATAAATAAATACTATATCACTACCATATATACAACATATACATACAAATATATACACATGTACATATGCAAGACAGAGAAAGTGTTAAGCACTCTCTTATCATGAAAATGAAATGTTAGCTGCTACCCAGGATATAATCAGCCTCATCTGAAAGTGACAGTATCCTTATCCTTCTTTCTAAAAAATCTCCAAATTCCATTTTGTTTTCACAAGGGTAGTTGGGAGGAGACCAGGTAGCAAGTAATATCGCAAACTGAACCCTGTGAGAGGGAGACAGATAAGGTCTGGAATGAATCAGCCCTTATCCTTTCTAGAAAGGAAGAAGTCTTCTCAGCCACATTCTGTTTTCCAAAGTGATTCCTTTTGGTTCCACAATGAATATAATGTATATTGTATAAAGTCCTGGCCAATTATCACTCATCCCCTGAAAAAAAGAACAAGAGCCTAGACATGTACTAAAATAACAAACATAATGAGGAATTATTAGTACTTAGATATTTTAAGGGAATATGTCATTAATTTTAAAGGAATTTTAAATATCTTTTCAGAAAGATAATAATTGGGCCTATTCAAAGTAAAAATAGCCAGCTATTAGAGGTGGTAAATTCACTATCACTTGAATTTTCTTTCCTTTTTAAAAATAATAATAGCTTATTATTTTTCAAAATACATGCAAAGATAGTTTTCAGCATTCACCCTTGCAAAACTTTGTGTTACAAATTTTCCTCTCTCCCTTCCTTTCTCTCCCTCTCCTAGACAGCAAGTAATGCAATATAAGTTAAACATGTGCAATTCTTCTAAAGCATATTTCCACATTTATCATGCTGCATGAGAAAATTAGATCAATAGGAGGAAAAAAAGAAAGAAAAACAACAACAAAAATGGTGAAAATGCTTTGCTGAGATGCACATTTGTCTTCATAGTGTCCTCTCTAGATGAGAATAACTCTTTTTGCCTTGAATCACCTCATTGTTGAAAAGGGCCAAGCCCATCACAGTTGATCATCACAAGATCTTGTTGATGTTGGGTAAAATGTTCTCTGAGTTCTAGGCAACTTATTTAGCATATAAGTTCATATTAGCATTAGTTCATATAAGTCATTATACATTTTTTTCTAAAATTAGCCTGCTCATCATTTTGTATGGAACAATTATAATCTATTTCATTCATATACCATAACTTAGTCAGCCATTCTCCAACTAATAAGCATCCACTAAGTTTCCTTGCCAATATAAAAAGGCTGTTAAAAACATTTTTGCACATGTGGGTTCTTTTCCCTTTATAATGATCTTTTTAGGATACAGAACCAGTAAAGACACTACTGGATCAAAGGGTAGGAACAGCTTTAAAACCCTTTAGGCTTAGTTCCAAATTTCTCTCCAGAATGCTTGGATCAATTTATAACTCTACTAACAATATGTTAATGTCCCAGTTTTCCCACATCTCTTCAATATTTATCATTATATTTTTCTGTCATCTTAGTATGAAGTGACCCCTTAGAGTTGGCTTAATTTACATTTCTCTAATTAATAGTGATTTAAAGCATTTTTTCATATGATTAGAAATGACTTTAATTTCTTCATCTGAAAATTATCTGTTCATATCCTTGACCATTTAATAATTGGGGAATAGCTTATATTCTTATAAATTTAAATCAATGTTCTATATATTTTAGAAATGACACTTTTAACAGAAACATTGGGTATAATTCCCCTTCCCCAGTTTTCTGCCTCCCTTCTAATTTTGGCTATAAAAATTTTGTTTGTACAAAAACTTTTTAATTTAACATGATCATAATTATCCACTTTGCATTTCATAATGTTCTCTACTTTTTCTTTGATCATAAATTTCTCCCTTCTCCACAGATATTCCTTGTCCCCCTAATTTGTTTATACTATCACCCTTTATGTTTAAATCATGAATTTATTTTGACCTTATCTTCATATACGGTGTTAGGTCTTGATCAATGTCTAGTTTCTACTACATCATTTTCTAGTTTTCCCAGCAATTTTTGTCAAATAGTGAGCTTTTATCCCAGAAGCTAGAGTCTTTGGGTTTATCAAAAACTAAATTACCATAGTCATTGACTATTGTATCATTTGAATTTTAAATAAGGATTAGATGACCACCTGTTGCAGAAGTATAGAGGTGATCATTGCTCATGTACTTATTCTCAAGGGGAAAAAAATGGGCTAGATAATTTTGGAGGTCCTTTCCTATATGATATTTTGTGACTCTATGATTTAAATAAAGTTTTATTTAAAGAGAATAGTTTTCATTCTACCACCCTTCATTCTACATAGAAAATTATTCAATATACTTGTCAGACTTGTTTTATCTTAGAGTAATGCTAGAAACCTTTTTACTTGAGGCCAATGTTACAAAATCAAATTTGGCTCAATGTTTATATACCTCTTAAAACTTAGAAAATTATGGCCTTAATTAAGGATTCAGCATCCTACCAGCATGATCATAAATCTGAAATCGATTCCTTTGTTTGGGTTACATTCCTCTGACCTCAGTTACCACATAACTTCTCTTAGGTCTACTAACCCCATCTCTTATTTTCTGTAGCACCTAAAAATTAACTCTCTCCCTTCATGTTCTAGTATTCTGAAATTTTATAAGCAAAAATCTAGTGACCTAGGCTTAGAAAAATGGAAATTGGCATGAGGGAATGTCTTCAATTAAATTATTGATCATTGAAAGTAGACCTGAATAACAGCTAAATATTTTTTTGCTTTTTTTTCCTATTCTCTATTCAGTACTTACCATGAAATATCCATATCTCCATTTTGTCTTCAATATCCTTTTTAAAAAAACATGTCAAGCTTAACTAAGATCAAGAAATGAGGAATATAATAGTTATAAAATGATACATGGATCTAAAATAATTCTTTGATAGAAAAATTGGTGTTATATTAATATTTTAATTTATATCTCCTAACACCCTTATTTCAGCTAGTGACTTACATACCTGGAATAATTGGGACTGGACTGTCTCATAGGAACATTCCATTTATAATTTCCGTAACTACTTCCCTTGTAATACCAATGTTATTAAATTTAAGACAATAGAAAATTGAATGATAAGTTCTCTCTAGATGTGCTTCATTTCCTGGAAAAGTGTAAGTAATGGCACTTTTGGAGATTTTGGAAAAGATATGATTACAAATATGGTGAATGAAATAATTAATCTGTTTTACTTATGCTTGAGGAGACAGTCTTTGTTAGAAGTTAAGGAAGTAGAAAAAAGAAAAGTATTTAGAATAATGTGGTCAAACTTTTTTTTAAAGTCTAGAAAATTATCAAGTTGAAGCTGTCACTTCTCAGCATCTTGGTACAACTGAGATCTCAGAACAGTGGGTGATCTCACACATACACTCTATGCTTCAGAACACTGGAATGACAGGATGACGAGGGAACAGAGTAGGTGCCATATTTAATAATTTATTTATTTCTGTTAAAAGTAAAACTCCCCAAAGAGTTTAGTTTTAAATAGTGCTAGCTTAGAAATTTTACATTTCTCTTAATTTTTTTAATGTATCTATCAGTCATTTTTTAAGGCTTTGTTTAATTTCAAAATATCACCGTGGTGTGTGTGTGTACATATATACATATAATTATATACATATATATATACAAATATAATTGCTGGTGTTTAGAATGCCTGATATATTAGTTTATCAAAACTGTATTATTTTCTTCTATTTCTCCTAGAATTTATAAATACATATGGGGATTTAGCTTGAATAGGTCATTGGGATATGTCTCATGTTGATTGAGTGCATATAGTAGTGTAAGGGGGAGAGATGTAATTAACGTGAGAGATATAGTTATTTATATCATGGTCACATGAGGGAATAGATTCATAAAATGATAAATCGTTCACTGCATAGAAACCATTTAGGCTAACATCTAATTAAAAACTGATTTTGCAAAGCAACAAATCATATTAATTTTCTTGCCATTTCCCCCTTAAATTGAAATACTTTAGCTTAATCCAACATTTTGTTTGATGGGTTTTTATGAGTTACATGTTTCTGACAAAATTTTCTCTTCACTGAAGTCACTGTGTCTTAAGCAGCTCATCATTTCCATCATTTGTGATACAAGAAATGTGCTTCATGATTGAAATGCAGGGAAAATAATGCATTTAAAGTTGATTATAATTCACTTTTAACATTAGATTTTGTGTTGAAATTTGCCTTTGGCAATTTGAGAGTAGCACTTTCAGAATACATTTTAAAGGTTAAACCTTAGCGTTTCATTGGAAGGAAGCATGTTGTGCACCTTTGTGTTCCCTGGAGGATTTTCTATCGATAGTTTTAGTGCCTCAGGAATGTCATTCTGACAATCACTCTTGTGCTCTGCACCTGAGCACAGCAAATTTCCCATTACAAAAAATAGCACAATTGAAGCAATTTAAATAAAATGTTTCAGAAAGTATAATATGGAAATTAAAATTTAATTAAGTCATATTTCCATGCTGGAAATACACTAAATTGTTTTACTCTGGTACATGAGAATATATAGCTTCCATATAATTGCATTCATTTTAGTGTATTTAACCAACTACATTTAATGTGGCACTTAAGAAACTATAAATGCATAGATACTGATTTATGTAAGAGTTAAAATGCTTATTATAATTACAAATCAAGCCCTTTAAATTATTTTTGGATATTTGCAAATTACAAACCTTTCCTTAACCATATGTCTTTTAAAAGTTATCTATTATGTATGTATGTATATATAAATATATATGTATATATATGTCTATATAAAACTCATTGGAAGAATTTTGAGGATGACATATACATCATATAAAAATGATGACATATATATCATTCTATGCATAAAATGCTCCAATATATCCTATTAATTTATAGAAATAAATGATAAAAGACATCTGTGCTTTTATAGTGCTAAACACTTATTGTATTGCAGGCTTAAAACTAACTCATTTTTAAAAATGTTTTTAATTCCAAAAGAGATATACAAAGTTTCATTTCAATTAAGTTGCTTTAAGGAGCCATAATAATATTATAAAAAATAAAGTCAAAGGTAATTGTTCAGTTGCTTCAATGATGTCTGTCTCTTTGTGGCCCCTTATGGGGTTTTATTAGCAAAAATACTAGAGTGGATTGCCCTTTCCTTCTCCAAGTGATTTTATAGATGAGGAAATTGAGGCAAATAGAGTTAGATGATTTTTCCAATATGACATGGCTTGAAGTTTCTGAGTTCAAGTTTGAACTCAGGTCTTCCTTATTTCAGATTTTCTATCTACTGTGCCATCTAGCTTCCCTATAGGAATCAAGACCTGAATTCAAATCCTAGTTCTAACATTTCTTGATTAACCCATTTATCCTTCATTTTTTCTGCCTGAAAAATAAGGGGTTTGACCTAGATCATATACAAATTCCCTTTTAACTCCAAATCTACAATTTAATAATTCAGTAATTACTCTTGTCTTCTATATTCTTGTATTCTGTATCCACAGAAAAGAGTTACACTATCATTAGAACTTATGTGAAAAAAAAATGAAACTGTGGACTTTTCTAGAAAAGAACATACATAAAAATATTTAATACAATTTGTGTTCAATGGACAAAATTAAAAGGCTAACATGATTCTCAGAGCTTCATTCCCTTGACATAACTAGCCCAGTTGGAACCTTGACAAAGAGTATTCTATCCATTTTCTTGCCTTTCTCAAAAATTAGTTCTTCCAAATCAATCCAGTCCACCAAAGCTTGGTTATATATTTATTGTGTGCATGACTCTATGGGAGCACTACCAATACAAACAACATTTTAAAAAAAGAAAAGAGAAGAAATCTTTCCTTTAAAGAACATGCATTCTACTGGGCAGGTATACATATGTATAAAGAGAGACAAGTATATATTAAAGGAGAGACAGAGAAAGAGGAAGACAGACAAAGATAGAAAAATAGAGAGAGCACTAACAATCAATTGAAGGGGTCCACATTATTCTGATTCCCACACACTAATTGAACCCAAATGGTTCATATCATCTCTCAGTTTGTATTATATTCCTAGAACTTATTCCATCATTCTCTCTGTTTCTCAGAATATTTGATTTCCTTTAAGACTCAGAACAATTACCATCTTATACATGAGATTTCTCTTGATTCCCTCAAATATTTTCACTTCCCCCAATAAAAATCACTTTTTGTCTTTTTTATAAACTATATATGTATACATTATTTACCCAAGCCAGATTGTAATCTCTTTGAGGTCAAGGAGAGCCTTTGTATCCCCTTAAAATTTGCACTTAACAAATATTTGCTGATTGATTAAGTGATTAATAAATATAGACTTTCACAAAGTCTAAAGCCTTCCCTGATAGGGGCCACCCTTTCTATAAGAGATAGAAAAGATATACTTTTAAAAAGCATTTTAAAACTCTGGCTTCTTGCTCACCAATGATATTTCCAGACCATTATTTTGTCACCATTAATCAATCAAGTCATTGCTTTTGAAGTTCACACCATATGCTTATGCAAGCTATTGACATAAAAGACGCTCACTGAATTTCTTCTATGACTTTTCCCCTTGATTTATAGCTTTATGAACAATCTAGAACTTGCCATTATCCTCTTCAACATTTCATTGATAACTCATTCAACACTATTCAGCCTTAACCTTCTGCAATCTCTTTAGTTCCTATAATTTTCATCTTAACTTGGAGTCAGGAAGAACTGGTCTGTATTTTAATGCCATCTTCATTTCAATACCTGCTAATTCTGTTACCCTGAACAAACAGAGAATCTAACTTCTCTATTCCTCCATTTCTTTAACATACACACACATACACATACATGTGTGTATATATATATATAATTACCTATTTGAAAAGTGTTAGTGAAGATCAAATGAGATAATGTATGTAGTGTTTTGGACAGTTTACATATAGTATTCTTATTAACTATGCTTCAATAATTCCCAGGAGACCATGCTTTTCATTTTTTCATCCAGCTTGTCCCAACTTCAAGATATTGCTGCTTATATTTCATTTTTTCTCTATCTCTCCTTCTCAATCAGTTTTGACACAATTATTTTTGAGAGAGAGAGAGAGAAAGAGAGAAAGAGAGAGAAAGAGAGAGAGAGATAAAGACAGAGAGAGAGAGACAAAGACAGAGAGAGAAAGAGAGAGAGAGAGAGAGAGAGAGAGAGAGAGAGAGAGAGAAAGAGAGACAGAGAGAAAGAGACAGAGTAAGAGAGAGACAGAAAGACAGAAAAAGAGAGAGAGAGAAAGAGAGAAAGACAGAGAACTTTCTAATTTTTCTACGTCTTACCTTATATTCTTCACTCTCATTAGAACTGCCAGTCCTCCCTACCACAACTAGACTATCAATCTATCTTTGACTTCATTTATCTGCTGTCCAGAGTTATCTACTTTAGCATTGAGCTCACTAACTCTAAGAAAAAATTTGAAAGAACCATAAAAAATCTTGACCTTAGAATAGAAATTGTTTAATGGCACATGATCATGTATTTTTAAGAATCGCTTTGTAACATAAGATATAGAGCTGTTAGGAAACTTAGAGATTATTTGTTTGTTCTTCTAATGATACATATAGGATATCTGTGGCACAGAGATTTCAAGACCTCTGCAAGAGCTGAGTCTTGAAGAAAAAGAGGAATTTAGCAGATGAAAACAGGAAGAAGAAAAGTCCATCCCTGGAATAGGAATGATATGAGTAATGCTATGAGGAATGAGGGAAGGACAAATATGGTGAAAATGAAGAGAATATTAATTGTGTAGCTCTAGACAAAAGAACTAGGATGATTGGATATAATTTGCATGAAGATACATTTCGGTTCCATATAATTAAAGAATTTCCATTGATTAGAAATGTACAAAAATAGAATGAGATAAATTACAAAAGAATTTGGGATTACTGGAAGATTAAATCCACCAATTAGCAAGTATTAAGTGTCCATGATGTGCTTGCCACTGTGCTAAGGGAGGGAAGGAAGCACTCATCTGTTAAGCATCTGGTCTGCTATATGCCAGGCACTGTGCTAAGTACTTTATATTTATTATCTCATTTGATCCTCACAATAACCCTGGGAGGTAGTTGCCATTACATCTGAATTTGAATTTGAATTCATGTCTTCCTAATATCAGAACCGGGTTGGATCCACTCTCTAAAAAATTAAAATTTTACTTACCATCAAAGGAGCTTATTTTCTAATGAAGAAAGAAACCCATGCAGATTACATATATACACATATATATATATATTATACATAATAGTATATATATGTATGTGTGTGCATGCATGTAATGATAGGTTACTTTTTTCATATACATGTGTATATATATATGTGTGTGTATATATATATCATATACATATATATTATATATATATATACATACGTACATACATATATATATAGAAGATGGAGTGCACTGTAGGTTATTGTTTGTCCTTTTTTCTCCAAGAAGACCATGACATCAGGGAGGTGATGCCATGACATGCAAGTAAATTGGATTTAAGTGAGGGACAGCTGCACAAGGTCACCTGTCTTACTTTTCATCTGGATCCAATTGCAAAATATAGATCAAAATGATTAGAGATGGCCCTGGATGCCTTAGGAAACCTTGGCCTTTTAAAACTAAGGTCTTCAACAGGTCTCAGTTTGACTGAGGTTGCATTCATTCAGTGATTAAAACTAGGTAGCAACTGAGGCAAAGAATGTCCTTTTTAACCTAGTCCAAAAAAAACCCCAATTAATTAACAAATGAATGAATCTGGGGTGGGGGTGGGGTGGGGAGACTCTCTGGTCAAAGTAGAAATGATTGGTATTTACATTCAATCTGAGTCAATCAGGACCCAAACAGGTGGTATGACCAGGAAAGGTCTCATTTAGAAGGTTCTATTTAAAGTGAATTTTGAATTGAACCAAAGATTCCAAGATGCAACAGGGGAAAAGGAGAACATTACAGGTTAACATCACAAAAGCATAAAAATTAGGGATGCATTAGTGTGTGTGTATGTGTGTAAAGGTATGTGTGTGTGAGGATGAGATAGCCATCTGCTAGAAATAGTTTAAAACGTATTGTATTCATTGTTGTTGAAATGTTTCAATAATGCCCAAATAATTGTCCCCCCATTTGGAATTATATTGGCAAAGACTCTGGAAAGGTTTCTCATTTCCTTCTATAGATCATTTAACAGATGAGAAAACTGAGGCAAGCAGGGTCAAGTGATTTGCTCAGAGTAATAATATATATTAAGCCACCTAGTTGTCTTGGGGGTGATATATTTAAGTTACCACAAAAAGTCCTTTATAATTAAAATCTCCTGCAATTCCTCATCTCCATAGTGTTCTCTCTCCCTCTCTCTCTCTCTCTCTCTCTCTCTCTCTCTCTCTCTCTCTCTCTCTCACTCTGTATGTGTGTGTCTCTCCCTCTCTTACACACACACACACACACACACACACACACACACACACACACCCATACATCTCTCCCCTTAATCTCAGTTCTCAGTTTTCTGTCTGGAATACCTTTTTCTTAAATTATGACCAATCAAAAACTTCTCCAGGCTTTGAGAGCCACTCTCAATTCTACCACCTCCATACACTTCCCTGATCTTTCCAGCTTTCTCTTTTAGTACCCTTTGATCTTTAATTTTCAATTACCTATCTCATAAGATCCTAGATTTAGCACTGGGAGGGCCTCTAAGAGTCATCTATCCCATCTTCTCATTTACCATAAGAAGAAATCAAGAACTAGATAAATGAAGTGACTTTCCCATGATCACAAGGATTAAGTGCCAGAACTAGTAATCAATTCCCCATCATTGGACTCTCAACTCAACCCTTTCTAGTTTTATTCCTTATCCCAGTCCTTCTCTCACTAATCTAAACTCTGCTTCCTCCTCCACCAAGTATTCTGCAATCCAATAATACTGGGTTTCTTCATATTCCTCCCATTTTTTAGTATTTTTCCTGGCTGGTCCCCATGCTAGGACCTCCTATTCTCCACTCCTGGCTTCCTTTGAGTACCAGCAAAAATTCTACTTTCTACGTGAAACCTTTCCTTGTCTTTCCTTTTCCCCTAAATTCTAGTGCCTTACCTCTATGAACAATTCCATTTTTTCCTGTATGTAGTCAGATGTGTGACCATGGGCAAGTCACTTAATACTGTTTACCTCAGTTTCCTCATATGCCAAATGAGTTAGAGAAGAAAATGACAAATAACTCCAATATCTTTGTCAAGAAAACTTCAAATGGGGTCATGGAGAGTCAGACATGACTGAAAGCAACTAAACATAGTTGTTCTACATGTTTTCTCCCCCATTAAATAGTGAATTCTGAGAATAAAGACTATCTTTTGTCTTTCTGTTTATTTCCAGTGTTTAGCATAAACAGGCACTTACTAAACCTTAGTTGACTGCTTGACTACCTCCCAAATGCTATATTATAGATAAATTCTTAGAAGGCAGAAGCATTTTTATTCATGTTTGCTTCTCTCATAGCACTGTAGCAATTACTCTGTAAATATTTTCTGAATGAATACTGAATGTTAAGGAAATCATATAAATTAAATCTACATACCAGGTTTTGAATTAAGATCATAAAATTTAGAGCTGAATGAGACCACAGAGATCATCTATATCCTTGCACACACAGGCAGTTAATGAAGCTTGTTGAGGTGAATTGCATTTAGTCCAAATGCCTAATTCTACATTTGAGGAAACTGAGACCCAGAGGAAATATTGACCAAGGAGACTCAACTAGCAATTATCAGAGCTTGGATTCAAAGGCAGGCCCTCTAACTACAAATTTGATTATTGTACTATAGTAAAGATAATTTTTGGAGAGGACAAAGAAATCTCTTCAAAAATTTAAGAATAATTATGTCAATGGCAAATGAAATATAAATATCAAGACTAAATCAAAGTTTCCAGGAGAAAAAAAGTATAAATATTTGAAATGTGGAAATATTGAGCAAGGGAGATTTGGAAATTAATGCTGTTCCATCTCCCAGCCGTTGGCTGGCTTCCCTCAAAGTATTTCTGACAGATAGTTGGCCATATATATTTTTTACAATTCCTAGGGAAGGAGATTTCACAGTCTCCCTTGGTAATCAGTTCTGGTGCTTAATAACTCTGAAGCTGTTACAACTACATTGCTAGAGTAAAGTGAATAATTTGGAGGAGGAGTGGTAGAGAAGAAAAAACAAAAGCAAAATACACATATTAACAAACTTCATGAAACATATGCCTTTTTTCTTCCAGGATTGATTATTACTTGTAAAACTGCAGTTATATATGTTTTCCCACTTGCAAATTCATCTTAAATATCTAGAAAGTATTATACTCTCTACAATTTTTATTTGGGAAAATCACACATCATCTTTTTATTTATTTTCAAATTGTTTGCTCCAGAAATTTACAAGAATTTGCTACCCTTAAAATAGAAATGAGTGTAGTCAACCAACCAAACCACATTTATTGAGCAATAGTTGTATGGAGCTTATATTAATTTGGATAAAAAAAACAAACAAAAAAAAAACAAGAATAATTAAGAAAGTGTTAAACTCGGTGGTGGTGACTAGTTTGGTAGAATTTAATAATTCTTCTCAATATCACATGGTGGTCTTGATTACAAAATAATTACTAACAACCTTCTTAATTCTGAGGATGTCCTCTAAGCAAAATGAAATATGTAGAGTTATATGTTTAGTTGTTGTTGTTGTTGTTTTCTAAGTGCATATGTTTGCATTCCCCCAAAGCATTTTCTCAGCATTCTTTTCCTAGGAGAACCTTAATTCTATCTATAAAGCAATACATAATTATATGTTGCTAAAATCTTTTCCTCTTCAAAAAAATGCTGCGTTCTACATTCAAACCTTTACACAGAAGAAACTAACAAGTAGGAACAGTGGGAAGAAGAGATTTGAAAAATTTTTTTTAAAAATACAAGAATTTATAGATGTTAGGATGCAAATAATAGATATTGACTATACATAGTCAATATCTATTGGAAGCAAAATGCAATGTAGATGGGATATGGGAAGGGGGGAGAATGATAAAAGAGAGGGCATATTGGAGGGAGTGGTCAGAAGCAAAACACTTTTGAGAAGAGACAGAGTAAAAGGAAAGGGAATAAATGAGAAGTGCAATTAGTAATAGTTATTGTAAAAAAAAAATTCCAAGCAAGTTTCTCTGATGGAATATTATTGTTCTCTGGGAAATGATGATTTGGAAGCTCTCAGGAAAAAACAAAAACAAAGCTAGAAAGTCCTCCATGAACAAAGTGAAATATACTGTATACAAAGTAATAGTAATATTAATGTTCTGGGATGACCAACTGTAAATTCTCACTAGTACAATAATCCACAACTACTCTGAAAGATTTATGATGACAAATCATATTCATATCCAAAAAAGGAACTGGTAGTGTCTAAATATAGATCAAAGCATTCTCTATTTTTCTCTTATCTATCTATTTTTAACTTAAATTTTTCTTGAGGGTTTTTGTTTTCATTAGGTTGGGAGATCTATGTTTTCTTTCACAATTTGACTTTTGTGGAAATATTTTATATAACTTCACATATGGTTTCTTAGTTGTGGGTGAGGAAAAAGGAGAGAAACTAGAACTCAAAAATCTTAAAAATAAATGTAAAAAAATGTTTTAAATGTAACTGGGGGGAAAATACTAAATAAATAAATAAATTTTAGAAAATCTAAACCATAAAAAAGAAATAAAGTATTAGTAATTTAAAAATATATTACCAAGTATCTATTTAGTGTCTCTTTATTCAAACCTTAATAGCCATGCTCACTATTGAATATAGATTTGCTATAGAATAGAAGAAAAATATGTCTAGGAAATTGATGACTGAATAAGACCTTTAGCAGTCAGACTACTTTTTAATTATAGAACTACAATCTGTTCTATATTCAAACATTTATATCAATTAAGTACATAATAATAACCAAAATGCTTTGTCATTTAAAAGGTCTTTGAAATAGCAATCACTTGTATTTACCAGGTCTTGTCCAATGTTTCCATCTTTTATATTTTAGTTCTGAGTAAATTAACATGTATTTATTCTCATAATCAAATATGGTTATGAGAAAATAAATCAGCTAAATGTTTAGCAGTGATAAGAATAATTCACAATTTCATGTTAATACATAATTTACAAAGTGCCTGCACATAACACTGAAGCATAGCTAATATGACTTTTGTCATCTCTCATTTAATTAATGAGGAAATAAACTCAAAGAGGTAAAGGGATATGACCATAGTCACAGAGCTTAAAGAATTATGAGGAGGCTTGGAACCTAGACTAGGAGAATTAATACTTTGGCCACTTTTCAGTCACTGATGCTCCTTGTAATAAATCTGATTAGGTCTTTGATCTAATCAGAAGGTATTGGTACCTTAATGGATTCTGTCTACAACTGACTCATTGGTTTTCTCCACACAAATCAAGGAAACTTACTATCTGATTGCTTCCTAAGGATCACATGGTCTATCCATTTAGTTTCCAGTTTGCATTTGCTTTATTTACATTGAAAACAAAGATTATCTTGCTTTTATGTTTGTATGTTTAATGTTTATTTCATACATTTTTCTTCTTTCTTTCCTTCTTTCATTTCTTCCTTCCTTCCTATATCTAGTGGAAATTCACTTAGTAGACATATGAACATGGACAAATCCCTTCACATTTAAAAATTGCAACCAATAATATTATCTCTAAGTAATAATAATAATAATAATAATAATAATGTTGATAACTAGCATTTATACAGTAATTTGAGATTTGCAAAGAATTCTACAATTATTTTTTCATTTTATCATCATAACAATCCTGGGAAATAAGTGCTATTGACTTCTCTTTTAGAGATGAGGAAACTGAGACACAGGTTAAAAGATGTGCATTGACACAATTTAAGCAATGTGCCTGCAGTCACCCAGATAGCAAATGTCAAACGCTCAATGTGATTACGGGTCTTCAACATTCCAGTTGAAGGTCTCTAGAATGTGTGCCATATAGGTATGTTTATATACCTCAAGATTGAGAGAAAAATAATTTGTAAACCTTTAAAAGACATGTGAATTCTTTTAAATAAATGCTTTTAAATAATTTTTTTATTTCAACAATATCCTGAATTTTCTTTTATGCTCAGTATTATTTGAATGTATTGATTTTATGTCATGCAAAGCAACTGTGTATTCTAATTCAATCCAGGGGATATTATGATTTCCATTTGAAAACAAATTAAGTATGATTTGGTTACAAAATAATTATTTTTCTCTGTGAGTTTTCTTTTTTTGTGAGTTTTCCCATTTTTTAGATTAGCAATTAAGAAGTAAATTTACTATTTTTTTGACTTTCTTTAATGCAATTTTCCTTAAAGGAGTTTAAGATAATATATTAATATAATCAAATTTCATATTTATACTAAATAGGAGACATACTTGAAATCTCCCTGTAATAATTTCATGATGTTAAGGCAATTTCCTTGTTTTTTAATGTTAAAATAATTAAATGCTTATCCTCATTAATTATTTTAATGAGTAATTAATTTGTTTTTTCTCATATTTTTTAAAAAAAATATTTTTATTTAAAGTTTTGAGTTCCAAATTCTACCCCTTGCTTCATTTCCCTTCCTCCTTTCCATGTCCCTGAGATGGTGAGTAATCAGATATAGGTTATGCATGTGCATTTATATAAAACATATCCATATTAGTCATTTTTACAGAAGACAAACAAAAAGGGAAGAAAGAAGTTATAATATTTAAGTCTATATTCAATCAGCACTGCTTCTTTTTTTTGGATTTGGATAGTATGCTTCATTATCAGTCCTTTGGGATTGTCTTAGATCATTGTATTTCTGAGAATAACTAAGTCATTCATAGTTCTTGGTTGAGCAATACTACTGTTGACTATGTACAGTGTTCTCCTGGCTCTATTCACTTTATTATGCATTGGTTGATATGTCTATGCAGGTTTTTCTGAAATCAACCTGCTTGTGATTTCTTATAATACAATAATGTAACTTTCATTCCATTCATATACCACAGTTTGTTTAGACATTCCCCAATTGATGGGCACCACTTTGATTTCCAATTATTTCACGAAGCATTTTCAATAACACATTGAAAAGTTATGTAACAAAAATTATAAGAAAAAAGGTGATAAAGCAAAAATAATAAGGAAAAAGTTACGGTTCTTTAAACAAAGGATTTGTATTCAATAATCACTGTAAATAATCCACTTTGGTTATATCACTTTCAATCTTTTTATAATGATATGTCACATATAAAGAGCTTCAGACTATTAATATGATTTTTATCAAATATCATTAGTCTTAAAAGAATCACAATTCAGCATTTTAAATAACCCAGTCATTATTATTATTGAGGGGCAGGAAATTGGTTTATCTTCATCATAGTGTTCATTAATATGCTTGTGATGTTATTCTTTAGACAACCAGATCACATTTGAAACAAGTTTAATACTGGCATGAGTAGTATGGTTTCATCCAATTAGAATTATATTTGCTAACCTAATACTCTTTATTAAAATAACGTAAAAGAAATTTTGTGCTTTTTTGCAAATAATATAGTCTTTAAAAAAAATTCTGTAGTAATACATTGAAGGCTATAGTAATATATATGAAATAATTATTCCAGCTTTTGGGGATTGCTATACTATAAATCTTTATTCAAATAGATTCTGACTGTTTAATAATGAATATTTAATTTTTGTTGTGCTCATCTCATTGTTTTCTATTGAGTAATTTCATCTCTTGCTACATGGTGAATATTGAACAACAAATGAGGAAATTAATATTTTGAGTTACAAAATGATAAATGCAAAAGATGAAAAAACAACAAATAGTCTCTAACTCCTGCTATCCTTCAAATTCTCTATTCATTAACTGGATACTACAAAAATAAAATTCAGATCTTGTACAGAAATAACAGGAAATTAGGATAGAGTAACTAGATTAAGATCAAGTAGTTAAATGCAATTTTACCATTATAATAAAAGAAAAACAACATATATACATGTGTATATATAAACATATATATATAAGCATGTATATACAAATTTATCCATGTATATAGGCTATATGCACACACATATGATAATATTAATATGAATTGAATAAAAATGAGATTGAATATAAATTGAACACATGAGAACTTTAATATGAATTAAATAATTCTTTAACATTTTCATACTCATTGTTTCCTCTCATTTGACTTTATAATTTGAACTTATTAATGGAGGTATAGAAATACATAAAGTGAACGTAGATTAAGAAATTTTTAAATTTTGTATGCTATAATTAAATATTTTTACAAGATTTTGACTATTAAAGGGAAAGAAGTTATTGGATAGAAATCCTAAAGTTTTCTTTTCTTATAAACTATGGAGGAAAGTTGGGTTTGTCTTGAAACTTGAACATATAGCAAGAAAGAACCAGAAAAATTGGAAAGAAAGAAAGAGGAAAAAAAAAGAATGAAGAGAGAGAAAAGGAAGAAAGAAAGAAAGGGGAAGGGAAGTTTAAAAAAAAGCAGTGAAGGAAGGAAGAAAACAGGACAAAGAAAGGATAAATATGGTTTTCTTGGGATACAAGAAAAATTTAAGTTGGAAAGAAACATTAATTCTTTGTCAAGGACTGGAACAAATGAAATTTAAATATAAGGGATTTGATACTGACCCTTATTCCAAATCTGAAGTGTATTCCTACTTTATCCCTATGTAGAATATAATTATATTTCATGTGAAGAGATTGATCATAGGCTATTGTGATAGTCTGTGTGACAGTTAATAAGGAATTTAGCTAAGGTGGAAAGAGCAAAAATAAAAAATAATGGAAAGATGGAAGATAGTTTGTAGAGGCAAAGACTCAAGATTTTTATGGGTGATGAAAAGATGGAGAAGGAAAAATATGAATATAAAATTTGAATCAGGACTCATTGACTTTTAGGAATTAGTATCAAAAATGGAGAGAAGAGGAAGATTTTGAAAAGGACAGATTACATAAGTTTCAGAAATATGTCTGTGGCCCTGACACACCATGCAGTAAGATGTGGTAATTGGAAACTCAGGCCTGGAGAACTGTAAATTTTGGAGTTTTCTGCATAAAAATTATATATATTTAAATAGGGATGATATGTAGGGGGGGTACTGTGGACTACTAGAATAATAGGAATTGAAAGAATAACATAACTAAAAGAACTAATGCTCACTTTCTTATTTTGCATTAATAGCAAGTATTTCAGCTAAGTGGAGAGTTTGAGAGTAGTCTTCTATTTTGTTCTGGTAAATTATTAGAATATTTTAATCAGTTTTAGGTAACTTTGTTGTTGTTGTTGTTGTTACTGTTGTTTTTCTAGTATATTAACCTGCAGGAATTTGTAAAGAGAAAGCCAGGGAGATAAAGAAACTAGAAGGCAGGCATTAATGGCATTTAAATATGCAAATGGAATTTAAATGTGAGGGATTTGATATCTGAGCTGGGGAGAAGAGAAAGCTTAGAAGCTTTTTCCAATATGGTAAGAAATGAGGTTGGGAGTTGGATTAGAGAAACAGTAGAAAGAACTGAGCAAGTTATGCCTAAAAATAAGGGGCCATAAAAAGAATACAACAGCTGTCTACAAATATTTGATAGCCTTTCAGATGGGAAAGGATTGCATTTGTTTTGCTTAGTCTTTGAGTACAAATTTAAAAAAAAAAAAACTGTACTTAAGAGGAACTTAATTTATAGTTGGGAGTCAATTAACATTTTTCTCTGTTTAATGTAAATGAAAACTTTGTAACAATTTTAACTGTTCAAAAATAAGGATGAGCTGCCTTAAGAAATGTGAGTGCATTATCATTTATCTATCTATCCATTTCAGGAAATGGATAATCTTTTCTGAGGGATTTGTAGAGAGTATTGCTACTCAGATATAACTTGTACTAGATGGCCTCTGAACTCTGAAATTTAGGGATTTTACATGTCATTCAAAATCATTTTAATAATGAAGATTGACAAGGGTCAGCCTTCATGACTTTTCAAAATAAATAATTCTCTTTTTTTAAGGTTCATCAGTCTTAGATATTGAAGAAAGCATTTAGATCACTTCATCTATCCTCTCACAGAGAAGGAAATTGAGGGCCAATTAAGTTGTGACTTTTGTAATGTAACAAGAAAAATCAGGATTCAAACCCATTTCCTCTGTCTATAAATCTAGAAATTTTCTATCATACTTTGATTTGGATTATACATTTATTGCTTCTGAACATCTTTTTTTCTTTAAAAGAGATTCAATTTTTTATAGTCCATAGAGAACACACTATAATATACTACACATATCTATATATCTATGTATATCAAGAGACAGAGACAGAGAAACAGAGACAAAGAGGGATACAGACAGAGAGACAGAAAGAGAGAAAAATGTTTTTTTTTTTTCTAAATGTAGCATGCCTACCTGTATATTCCAGACTCTGCAATAGGCTAAAAAATTATGTTTTCCAGGAAAACCCTGGGAAAAAATCTTAATTTCTTTCTTTTTGGGGCTAGAGTGTATATTTTTTAAATATCAAATCACTCACATTTAACTAATTCTGAGATTTTATAATAATACATTCTGAATCTTTTTTTTTTGCCTTCTAGAGAAGTTGAAATTTTACTTTTTAAGCTAGCATTTACATAGCACTTAATGTTTGCAATTTTATTTCATTTGATCCTCACAAGAACCCTGTAAAGCAGATGCTATTATTAATCACCATTTTACAAATGAGGAAACTGAGGCACATAGTGGCTAAGTGGCTTGCCCAGGGTCACAAAGCCAGTAAGTATCTCAGACAGGATTTGAACTCAAATATTCTTGATTCCATTTACAATTCTCTATATGCTGTTTCACCTTATTGAATCATTTTAGTCATATTTTTGGTTCCATCTAGAGGCTTTAGTAAAAACAAAACAAAATAAAAACAAAAAACTTTTAATTCTTCAAAGAGCACGACTAATTGTTACACTCATATAGAAGTTTGCTTTAGAGACAATTTTAGAGTTATAAAAACACTGTGCAATTTTCTAAATGAATTTCAGGAACCAACTGTTTCCTATTTAATAAAGCATCAAAATAATAACTCTGATGCATAACTACACCAAGAAGGTAAATGCCACAGAAAAGTATTATAAATATCAACTTATTTACGATAGCATTTTTTTGTTGGACTAAAGATTTGGAAACAAAGTAGATGTGTATTAGTAGAGGAGTAGCTAAACAAGTCTGATACATGAGCAATAGAATATTACACTGCTCTGAGAAATATATAATAGGATCAATCCAGGAAGACAATGAAAATGTTCATAAACTGAAGGAAAGTGAAAGAAGCAGGAATCAGAATCTGAATCTTAAACAGAAAATAGTACCTTTTTTTTTTCTTTTGTCAATATTGGGGTTAAAATTTGGTTTGATTTGTTTCCATTTTCACCTAAAATGTTGTGGAAAATCATTTGTTAGGGAGTAGAAAGTGTTGAGTATGGTATTCATTAGAATATAGGTAACATTAATTGCAGAAATTAAAACTGTCTATAATGTTGTTCGGCATTTTTTGTGATAAGTATAGACATGAAGCCCTATTGCATTGTATTTTTCATTTCTGAAGAGAATTCTCCCATTTCTGATAGCTTGAAAGGTAATGACAAAAACATTTATATTTCAGTCCATGAGTTAATTAGGATAAACTGAATTTTGTTAGAATTTAACAAGTAGAAATGGGGAATACAGGTGAATAGAGACCCTTACTGAACTTTATGTACAAGCATACATGCATGCATGCATTATATATGCATGTGTACACACACATATATACATACACACAAATACACTTATATATGTAATTGTATAACTCCATGTGGAAAAGTGTTTTATATATATACATAGAGGAATGAGTTCATTTTCTTGTATGTGATTACAAATCATCATAGCTATCTCTTGCAATTTTCAATGAAATCAAAGTGGCCATAAAAATCAGTGCATCTCTACTTCTCTTACAATAGAATGAAATGGAGAGGGATTCACATCAGTACTTTGTTGCATCTAAAACACTTTACATCATTTTCCTCTAATGCTATAAATACTGCTTCTTGAAAAGTAGTTTTAGAACTGGCTGCCTTACTTCCTCAGTTTTTACATATTTTATAATAGCAAGCCCCATATATACACATTAACCTGTCTTCAGAAGCAGCTTATAATATCCTTCTTCATTTTAGTTGGCATAACATGGATCAAAATAGAGGCATTTAGAGCATTGACTTAATATTGAAGTTTTGCTAGAGTGCTTTCTAAGCCAGTAATTGCAACATATCCCCAGAGCATATGATATTGTATTGATCTGAGGTTCATCACTCCCAGTTGGTCAGCCACTTGAATGCACTGACAATGACAGAGAAATGTATGGCATGTGTAGAAAGCACTTGATTATGTGTGTGTGTGTGTGTGTGTGTGTGTGGTTTCCCTCTGATTTCACACTTCTTGTTGACTAATTTGGTCATATGACTTTCTGCCTAAGCCAAAGGAAGAGTTTTCTTTTAAAGAATTTGTGTAAAAGTTATATCAAATTATATTTTATTATATATTATATATATACGTTTATGTATACATTCATATATCATATTATATTATGCTATATTAATTATATTGTTTTATGCACACTCACATACATACACACATATATGCTTTTAATGAAAATTTTTATATGTGTGTGGATATGGGCATGTTTGGTTGGCTGCTCTGAATACTGATATTGCTGGTTTCTTTTATGTCTGACATCATATCCCATCTTCTATAATAAGCCTTCCCCAAGCTCTTTTAATTCTAGTACCTTCTCTCTATTAGTTATTATCTTATATGTAGTTTGTTTCCATATTTTCTTCCCCATTCAGTTTTAAGATTCTTGATGAAACAGAATGCTTTTTGTCTCTTTTTGCATCACAGTTCTCAGCATGATGCTTTACACATAGTTGGCAGTTAAATGTTTATTGATTATATCCAATTAATATATTGGAATAAACTTGTGATTTCATTGGTGTAGGACACTCCTAGTGAGGAATGCATCATTGTCTGAGAGAACTGACTTGGCCCTGAGACATTACATGATTTGCTATTACATGATTTGATATTCTTTCACCATTTTACTAATGTGATTTTATAAACATGTATATGCATACATATCAATCATATGTTAAAAATGTCCATGTTTTTTCTATTAACATTAGTTAATTTATATATCGTGCAGTTGTTTTAAATGTAGTTAAGCATATTATGTCTTGCCCCTTATAATTCCTTCTATTTGATGAATACTGAAAATTTTATCTTCTCTCTACAACTAGAACAAATGTGTTATTCTTTTCCCTTAGGTATTATATGTTTTTATATTCAGTTTGACTGCAGTAGTGTAAGATGTGGTTTTGATATTTTTTTCTGCTAAATTACAATTCATTTTTTAAGAACATTTGTTAAACAATTAATCTTTTTTAGGTTTTTAATATTATATATAGGTTTAGAAAATACTAATCTTTTTGTCTATATTATCTCTCTCTTTCTCTCTTTAAAAAATTATTTATAATATATTGGTCCAAATAATTTATTTAGATCTTTGAGGTCTGTTAAAAATGCTAATTTGTTTCAATTTGATAATGCTTATTGTCCTTTAAAGCATGTAATAATATTTTTATTCTGTCCTTTCCGAATTTTTCTATAAGGACTAAAATGATTTTAAATATGTCTTCCAAAAATGCTTCCAAAAAAAAACAAAAAAACAAGCATTCCAAAAAATAGCTTGAAGGATGACAAATTTTTAGGATCTAAGATGTGATGAAGATAAAGAATATTTTAAAAATGTGAATGCTAACAAACAGTGAGATCCTGGAGAGCTACTTGAAAAACTATTATTAAATTAAGAATAAAGAGAGAATGCCACATGGAGAAGATGTTTTTACTGATCAGATGACTATGATAAAATCTAGCTGTGAACAAACAATTGATATATCAATTAATCCTGATATTTACTTCCAATACTATTGGGATTCTATAAACTGCCTAGAAGTTACTATTATATGTTACATAGCAATTCTTTAATATTCCCCTCTTTGATGTAAGCACAATTGTCAGAAAGAAATGCTTTTGTGAAGGCATAGCCCCTAAGACTATCTGTCTTCCACAATTGGAACACTTAATTCATCTTCTATAGTTCATTCTCCTATATTTGAATTATTGATTCAGTTTGATATGTGATATAAAGATAAATAGTTATTAGGATTTCCCTGCTCAGTTGTTCTGCATGCTGTGTTGGAAAGTACTAGTTACAAGTGTTATTATATTGAAAATGAATAAACTGCCTTGTATAATTCATTGATAAAGTCAACTAGTGAATTTGAAGGAAACATTTAATATCAAGTTTTTAGTTTTACCATATAAATAAAATAACATTTTACCATAGCATCAAAAAATTAGAATGTAACTTTGCTAAAAAAAAAAAAAAAAAAAAAAAAAAAAGTGGGAGAGCTATGAAAAAAGTTATTTAAATATTTCAAGAATTCATTAATCTGGGAATTATCTTCAATGGAGCAATTAATAAATTCTGATTTAATAGATAAATTCTGTCAATAGCTGTGGATAAAACAATATTATATGCATACATATATGTTTATATGTACATATATACGTGTGTGTGTGTGTGTATAAACCAAATGCCTAATAGCAACTTTCTGCAAACTTAATGAACCAGGTTTAAAATTGTAGGTCCACTGATCTAGAAAACATGAAAATGACTTCAGAGGCCATCTAGTACTATGGCCTCATTTTGCTCTAGAAAACTGAGCTGGAAGAAGTTAAATGCCTTGCACAATGTCACTGGATATAAATGAACAGAGCTAACTGGGAAGGTAGGTGAGACTAGTGACAGCTAGGAGGCACAGTAGATAGAATACTGGGCTTAATAGCAAATTAAAAGGATGCTTGGCAGGGATGAAATTTAAAGATTTTTGTCACATTATCATGTTAGGTTTCCTACATATTTAAGAACACGTGCACAAGGAAAGAAAGTTAGCATCCCTAACCTAGCAGTGAAGCAGAATTGTCACTATTATTTATTAACTGTGCTTTTACACTCTGAATATCTTTGGGTTCTTTATGCTGCCACTTCTCTGGCATTTGTATTATATTATGATTTAATTGGAAATTGGAAGCAGCTTTTTTAATGGAAGAAATTTTTCAATAAGAGAAAATCTTTTGAAGAACTTAATTTTTCTAATCCCTGGTATCTGTGTGTTATTTTCACTACTCTGCTATTACTATATTATATATTTAGAATTGTTTTTAAATGAATAACTTTTGTCAAGTATAATAAGATTTTAAGTTGAGAGACCACTATTATTAACAGAAGTTAATAAAAGGAACCATTTTAGCATAATAAATGGAAAAAATCTAATTACAGCAAAATTATTTTTCTGTTTCTTTTAAAATGGGAAATGTGAGCAAAGACAAATTTCCAAAAGAATGCTAAGACACTTTCTCATCTCTGTTTAATCATGGAGCCTACTTACTGTTCCAGATAATAATAGACAAGTTCTTTATGGTGTACATATAAATGCATGGGAAAATAAATAAACAAAAGACATTCTTTATACACTTGATCTTTCCTGTGAAAACACACTGGACAAAGTCCTTTAAGTGATTATTATATCTCTTCCAAGAAGCACGACATATATTTTTGGAATTTGATGCAATTTGCACATTAGACAAAAACAAGAGCAGCTGGAATATCTTACTATAAATAGGAAATCTCTTTTTAATCAGAACACTGATCTGGATGTCCTTCAACATTACAGCAATAACCTTTGTATCTATCTTCTTTTATTTTTCAACAGATGTTTATTTTAAGATAGTCATTGAATAGGGTTATTTCTATTGCTTTATCTTCCAGACTTTTCAATAATTTGTCTGTATAATTGGGGAGCACCTTTTTTAAGGTAAAAAGTACTTTTGTCCCATTTAATTAATGTTTTAATAATCAAGAAACAATAAGAGCACAATGAGATAATGTTTTCTAATTCTTCTAGTTACTTGTGAAATGACTGAATGAATGAATTTTTAAAAACCATTTATCAAGGGCTTATTTTGCCCCAAGTACTACCCTGAGTATTGGAGCTGCAACTCTAAAACTAAAGTCAAAACTCTTCAGGAAACTTAATATTCTGAGTAGTTATAATACACATTGGAGGGTGGTGGCCTGGAAAAGTTATTTTTGTTTGGAAAGCAACACACATGGGCATAAAGAAATAAAAGAAAAGAATAATCCTTTATTTTGAGCAGCAACAATATTTGGTTATCATTTCTGCACTGTAAAACAGAGGTGATAGGACAGAGATTATACAAATGGAGAGGCAGGATGACTGGCAAGAAGATAACTGGGAGGGGGAGAAAAAAAGGGAGAAAATTACATAACTTTATTATTTCCTTAAAAGAACTAGCACGTAATACATAATGGATTTGCAGTTTCATGTATAACCATCATTTTTTCTATTCTACTATGTTTCAAAAATATGATTGTTTAAAATAAAATGAATATTTTTTAAAGAATTTAAAAAGAACATCAAGGACAGAGCCAGTCTACTATAGTGGACAATGCGTGGCTATATCAAACAGAACATGGGAGTCCCATAGTGGAAGTTTCAGAGCCTCTGGAACCTATTTTCCTAGGCAAGATATGATCATTTGTCAAATAGTGTTTGAAAAATCTTGCTGATTCCCTCAGTTTAAGAACACATGACTGTAATAAAAATTTCATTTATGTAAGCTTCCCTTCTGGACTCACACCTCCAAAGTGCACCAGTACATGACAATGCTGGCTCCCTAGAACTGTGGCTGCTGTTATTTCTTGGTTTCTTGTCATAACCCCATAGGTGGCTATACTCCTGACACTAATTCACAAAATTCCTATGTGTGTGCTTCTTGTAAACATAAACACATATAGAATTCATGTAGATAAAGTGAGATTGAGTGTAAAAATGCAGTGGTAGTAAAGGACACACAAAGGCAACTCTGGGGGATTCTTATCATATTTGCTATAGGATGTAAAGTCAGTAACATACAGGTTCCTCCTGTAATTTGCTGGATTCAGTGTTTGTAGAATTTATCATCTTGGTTGATTAAGCTGTTCAACTTGCTTCCATAAAGTCTTTTTTCCCATTGCTGCTTGATTGGGTTAAACTGGGAAAATTTATTGGCCATTGAACACAGGCTTTATGGTAGGCTTAGATGGGTAAGCCACTTGTTCACTGACTACTGAGCATTGCTGTTTAAGCAGAGATTGGCAGATCATTATGCCACTGGGAAGCTGCTACTGGATAAGTATAAACAGACGACTGGACTCTTCCTAAAGCACAAGATCTCTTAAGGATTGTTCAATAGCATAGGTTCTCTAGAATGTTCTTGGATAGGCAACTTTAATATCATAGTGCCTTCAGCCTCTAGGTGATTTGAGTCATATTGTGATTTCTTCAGCTGGAATGCTTTCTTAATCAAGTGATAAAAATATTTTATTTAATAAAGCAATATTTATACTTGAGTTGTTAAGATATCTCTTTTTTGACTCATTCAGAGTCCCAATTCCAAAAGTTAGAGAACATCTGGGCTTTTCTTTTTTAACTATCCCTCTTTCTTCTAGACTATTTTCCTAAGTCAAGGACTTCTCCTTGGTTTACAATGATAAGTCTTAAATCAGCTAGATAAAATTTCTAGAATTTTGTTTACCTTATACAGATAAGTGTTTAGAACAGTGGTAAGAATATAGTCTCTTTTCCAAAAACAGGCTCATTTGATCACAAGCAATTTTTTTAACTAAACCTGTCAAGCATAAGTCTCTTCCTAAAATGTTTTAGGGTGTTTAATCTGTATTAAAAGGGCCCCCTTTAAAAACCTGTTTTGTTTTTTTTTTTTTTAATTTCTACTGACCTCTCATTTTTGAAGTTTCACTGCTAATATATATCTTGCCACTATCATATAAAGATGGAATGTAGGCATATGGATCAGGAGCTATTATTATTCTCTTGGTTATTTTTTATATTAATACCATTCAAGGTTTTCCCATATTTTTAGTATCTTTCCTTTCTTCATATACACCTTCTATCATGGCCCCTCAACACCTTCAAAACTGTTTCATCCACAGGATAGAGCCCTCCTCTACATATCTGAATAAATTTCAGTCATTTTTCCATTTTTGTTTTTCTTAGAGTTATTTCTACTTCCTTTATTTTTTATAGTTCAAGTACATTCAATGAAAAAAACAGTTCCTGAAATTAATTATTATTATATTGATAATTTCTACATTTCTCTTGTTTGTAGATCTTTCATTTTCCCACTTGAATAACCTTGAGATAATTTTAAATTGTTGGAATTTTTATTTAAGTTTTAAATTTCACTGATTCTACTTTATTAGTAAATGTTATTTATAATCACTCAACATTCCTCTTTGTAAAATTTTACAACCAAGTAAATATTCTAACCTGATAATGGCTTTGGCAGTCTTCTCTTCTTTTACCAAGGAGATTATATCATGAGGATAACAGATATTTTCAGAATAAGAATTTGAATGTAAACAGTAAAACAATATCAGATGTCCAGATCACTTAGTTTTGCATTCATAATGGATATTTAATTTTTAAAAACAATGAAAGTTGCTGTTCTACTAAATTAATGCTCTCAGGCTTTAACATTGGAATGAAAACAACCCATGAATCTTGAAAAATGTGCCAGCTATGTTTAAATTCTGGCAGATTTTTATCAAGATGGAAAGGGTTTGTGTATGAATTTTATGGCCTGTGTCCAAAGACCTACTTAAATTTGTAAAGAATTTTCAAAACAATGTTCATCCCCTTGTGATGAACTGTTTTGGCTCTAGAAACTCCTGAAACTGTCTAGCAAGGTTTATAGACATTGCAATCTACTATGGTACTTAGACATATTCTTATGAATGAAGGCATAAATATTTTAAATTATTAAGTATGATATTGTTGTTATACACATACATATGCACATTCAAATTAACTAAAATGCATGATTTTCAATCAGAGGTATCAAATGTGTAGCCTCATGGACTGAATCTTGTCCATACCAAATTAAATCATAATTGGAAAAATGTTTAACAAAATTAATAAAAGTATAATGGAACATAGATCATGTCAATATGGAGTTTTCTAAGTCAATGTGTGATTCCAAAAGAATGCTTATGTAAAATTTGGTGATGCCTATTTCTATTTGTTAGATATGGCTATTTTAAAGCATTCAATTGACATTAACTGTTATTTCCCACATGTGATGAAACTAGGTAAAGGAATTTCCTCAAGTTTTAAAAAGGACAATGTTTATGTTTTTACATAATTTCTGAAGAGAAATGATAAAAATATTTTCTGAACAATTAACAAAATACGGAGGCACAAATTGTTATTTCCAAAGTTAAATTGATTCCTATGAAATATTTCTGCTTTATATGTTTCTTAGATGTTCAAAAGATGAATTTGGAAAAAAGAATGATTTTTTGGGAGGTGAAAGTAATAAGAAAACCTTTCTCATCTTTCTCAAAACAATTTCATTGAAATGATGCACTTATTTAGGTCCTGATTGATTCAGATTGAATGGAAATTGCAGTTATTTCTACTTTGGCCAGAAACCCTGAGAGTCTTCTCCTCCCACAGATTCATTCATTCACTCATTCATTTATTTAGATGTTTTTTGAATACATGAAAGAGGAGATTCTTTGCCTATTTCTAACTATCCTCAATCACTGAATGGGTGCATCCTCAATCAAACTGAGACATTGAAAAACTTAGCTTAAAAAGGCCAAGGTCTCCCATTTCATCCAGGGCCATCTCCAGTCGTCTGGATCTATACTGTGTCACTTGACCCAGATGGCTCTAGAGGGAAAAGTAAGGGAGGTGATCTTGCACAGCCCTCCCTTACTTAAATCCAATTCACTTGCATGTTGCACCTCCCTGATGTCATGGTCCTCTTTGATAACAAAGGACAACAACAACAACTTTGATACTACCATCTAAGATGGAAACATTAAATAGAATTTTAAGATTTCAGACTTGGAATAGATCAGGGAAAGAATAGTGTGTATCCCTCTTATTTTAGAGAAGGCAGACAAAGGAGAACGAAGAAGAGGAGGAAAGGATATCAATTTCAATTTCAATCAGTTTTTATCCCAGTGCCTTATAGGTTGTCCTCACTATTCAAGATTATGATAATAAAGTCTAAGTTTTGTTGTGTCATATTAAGCTGGAAGGACTACAGGCAAGGTCTCAATATGAGTCTTTTGTTCAAGAAATCATTTAGCCAAGTTTAGATAGATACCACTACTAAATACTAAAAATAGATCCTTCTATTATTTATATAAATGGTAGTTGCTTACATTTACATAACTTTTAAAAGCTTTACAGAAGCTCCAAGTTCATTTTGAGTCTGCACTCTGGGCAAAATCAGGAGTTCAGATCTCTCCTCACAGGGAATTTTCTTATGTTTACTTCATAATTGAGGAGTGGATATGTTCAATTCATGGTCCAATGGGCACTATCTAGTCATCTGCAGTGACTCAGGAATGTAGAATCTGAACATTTGACAGGAACCCCTAAAGATGCACTTGCTATATAAAAATATTATTATCTTTTTTTTTAATTTAGGAAACATTTTCCTTGGAGATGAAGAATTTTGCACATAATCATTTACCTAGTAAGAATCAGGGCCAGAATTCCAACACAGGTTTTCTACTTCTCTCATGCCCTTTCTCCTATAATATATTGATCCCATAAGTGTAAAAAAGCTAATATTTAAAGAGAAAAAAATAACTTTCCTAAAATCACATATGTGGCTATTAATAAAGTCAGAACTAGAACCCTAAGCTCTTTTTTTAATGCACCATGTTGTGTCTTCTTGGTTAGAATAAATATAGTCATTAGTCATTCCTTTAGGTCAACTTTTGTAAATTAGAGTTGATTTCAGTACAAGTAAGCAAAGAGTGACTTCTCTGATTCATAATACTAAGTGTGACTGAGTAGGAGAATAAAAGAGTAACTATTTTTGCTTTGTTATATTGAGTAGTTTGTTACAAGTAAAAAAATATAGGAGAAATAGTGATGAACTTCTTTTAGTTTCCTGCTATTCGCAGGAACTACTAACATATAACAATTTGCAAATCAGTTCTGTAATACTCAAAAGTTGTTACTAAGAATGAAGCTTTCATTGATCTGGGAGCATGGAATCCTCATTGCCCTGATCTTGGGTTCTTTCTGTTCCTAAGCCCTAAAATAGCATAGCTTAGAGTATTAATGGGAGTTAGAGTAGTATAATTGATAATGTAGTAGATTCAGGGAAACCTAAGTTCATATCATAGCTTAGTAGCTATGTGACTATATACAAATAATTACTCTCTGTGTAAGTTTCCTCACAACTTCCTTTTCTAGGTGTTTAAAAAATGGGGCTATAAACACTTTTTAGGCTACACCTTCCAAAGCCTTGCTTCCTGAGATAGTGGCTATGGACCCTGGGTTAGAAACAATTATTTTGCAAAGCCTCCTGGCTTTAGGGTTCTTGCCTGTCTCCATTAAAGCCTGGGGGAAATGGTATTGACGGTGATTTAACCTGCATGGTGCATGATGGCTCTTCTCTCCTTTTGATTGTTTTATCTAAGGTTCCTTAAACTGTATGAGTAATAGTTGTTTGGTATTTGTTTTCCAATTGGTGGGAATGGCTTTCCCCTTCTTCAAAGGAGTTCCTGTCCCAAATGATAGCTGTGAGAGCTAGTGCAGAAGCAAGATCATTGTCTAGGCAGCAAAATACCACTCCTAGATCCTTGTGTCTATCTATTGGTAGTAGTTGGCAAACACTTGTTAGTGGTGGTGATAAGGAAGGTAGTTTTCTTCTCCACTGTGATTTTTGCTCCTCAATGACAGCCATGGTTACTGGGCTAGATGAAAGTCCAGTGCTTTGGGGAATGCTGCTAGTCTCAAGGCTCTTGGGGTCAGTGTCATTGGCTATTTCCTTTACAGTGTGACTAGAGATGGTGGTCAAGATAGTGGTAATGGTTTGACTCACAAAGCACATGACTTCCTGGGTTTCCTTCAGTGTGTCACATGGCTTCTAGACTGACATGTCTGTACTTTACTAAAAAACTTGATATAGAATCCAAAAGACCAAGACTTAAGTTCTGTATTTGACAGACACTGGGTCTGTAATTCTTCTCAATCAATCTGTCAGTCAACAAACATTTGTCACATACCTTGTAGGTATTAAGCATTGTACTAAACACTTGACGTGTAGTAAGCCCTTACACAACTTTATAAGAATAAGTTATAGAACAGGTGTCAACCTTCATTTGTAAAAGTAGGTTCTTCTCTAAAAATTCTTTATACCAATGCAATAATACATATAGTCTAAAAGAGTTAGTTGTACACTCAGGGAATAACTTTCTCCATACATTTTGTCAGAATCTCTGTTGACAGACGAGAAACCAGAGAGATGGAAAAAGTTCTCATTCCAACTCCTCTGCTTATTGATTCTATTCTTACTGATATGATGGATAAAAAATAAAAACAAATAATTAATTTTTACTTCATCCTAATTACATCTTTGGCTGTTAATACCCCTTACATAGTGATCATAGGGTATATGTGAAGGCAAACGATCTAACATTTTTATGTGTGTACACTTAGATGAATATGCCAAGTGTGATCCTTCTCACAGCAGTTTCTTTTCCCAAAATATATTGCCAGGTCCGTTCCTTAGATCTCCACAGTTATTAATGATTAGTCTGCTAGACCTGAATTTTAATATACTTGAATTAATAAATTTTATACTACATAGTGACCTTCAGTTAACCATTCATGCAGACAAAGCATATTACTTATATTCAACTTCTTCTGCCCTTGTGGTTATAAAATTTACTTCTTTTAACACCTCCTAGGAGTACTAAAAAGTCATAAAACTGGGAAGAGAATATAAAATTATTAAAAAACCTAAATCCATCTAATAATATTTTAATTATTTAAATATATCTCCCCCAAAATTTACTTTCAAATAGATATTACACCTTTTTGTGCTATAAGTCATAAAACATCAACACAGATTGTGTTGTTTTGTTATAGCTCATTTTTAGTTTCGGGAAGAAACTTTCACTGGTTACACCCATCTGTTTATAAGTATTAGTCATATGGCATAGATCACACCTGAATTCTCTTTCTACAATCATAGGTCCAATTAAAAAATGTTTATTTTTAAAAATAAAATGTCATGGAGTTTGATGAGCCTTCTCTTATGGATTATTTTAACCATTGTCATCTTCTTGGATCTTCTGAGTTATCTTCCTATCTAATTCAAATAACTGAGAAATCAATATGATTCCTTGATCTTGCTTTCCCTTCCTCCCTCCATTTTTTTAAAATCACTCCAAAACCAAAACTTTTGCCCATTGCAATCTATGACATCTTACTGCTTCTCTTCCTGCACTGACACTATATTATGTTGAGTCTTTTCTCCACATAACTGCCCTCCTGGATGAGAAGGGATGGATGATTTGTAATACCTCTTACTGGGAACATTTCCACCTGAGTAAGATCACAAAGCTATTGAAGTATGGAAGTCTGTTATGATGCCACAGGGGGAAATTCACTCAGTTACTCAAATATGACCTCTACTATATGGCTTTTTCTTCCAGTGATGAAATTATAACAAATCCATGCCCATTTATCCCATGCAGTTTGATGGTATCTTCCAATAAGTGTGCCATACTTATTAACTCAATGTGCTGGGGGCCTCTTTTTTTTTCCCAGCATAAAATAGAGATTTATGGTTTCATATAAACTTGTTCTTTTCTGTTCTTCTATATGCATGTAAGACAAAATGAATTGGAGACTTTATGTTCATAATAACAAACACAACAATGTATTTTATTCTGCTTTTTTTAAAAATCAGTTTCATTTTTGAGGTGTTAATTTGTTGTTTGCTATGCTCAGTGCTGACATTCCTTTTTTAAGGAAAATGTTCATGATATGGAGGCAGGAGACTCTTGTGTAGTCTGAAAATCTTTCCTTCTCTCATTTCTCATCCCTGATACATGTTTTATAATACATTTTTACTAAGTTACATAGGGGAAAAGAATGCTGCATTCTCTATAATCAAGCAATGAAAGAAGAATTTGGGGGGAATTACCATGTTGTAGGTGAGAGACAGCCTGGAATGGTTAATAGAGATGATCATATGTCTAAAGCTAGAGAGACTCCAAAGGTCATTTATTCCAAACTTTTTTTTTTTAAATCAAGTCTTTCTATCCCACCCAAATTAGAAATATAGGGTTACTCAGAGAACCAATCCCATTCTGACTTGTATGGGACTTTTGACCTGTTTTATTTTTTTGACCTAAACCAATTCTCCTCTTCTTAAGCATTATGGTGAGACTCCCCACATACCCAGAATTACATTTATAATTTTTTTTAATTTTTTAAATAATTTACAATTACAAATTAATTACATTTGTAAATTAATTACAAATTTAATGTGGACACCCAATCAGCTTGATCTACTATAGTTTAGAACTCTGAAACTTGAGAGATTCACAAGCCTTACCCTCCCTTATAACTAGGATTACATGTTCTACCACATCCAACTACGTGCTAATTTATATATGTATGTATGTATATATATGTGTGTGTGTGTGTGTGTGTGTGTGTGTGTGTATTTAATATTTTCCCCAGTTGCATTTAAAACATTTTTATATTTGTTTTTGAAACTTTTGAGTTCCAGTTCTCTCCCTTATCCTACTCCTAGCCCTCCATAGACCATATGTGAAGTTAAGCAAAACATTTTCAATGAAGTCATGTTGTAAAAGAAAATGTAGATCTCCCACCAAAAAACTCAAGAAAAATAAAATTAGAAAAAAAAAATAGAGAGAAAGAGTATGCTTTCATCTGCATTCAAACATAATCAATTTCATCTCCAAGTATGAATAGAGATTTTCATCTTAAGTGCTTCAGAGTAATTGAGCATCACTGTATCTTGAGAATATCAAAGTCATTTATAGTTGGCCATCCCAGAACATTGCTATTACTTTGCATTTGATTGTGAGGTTCTTATGCCCTGATACATGATCGATTTTGTGTAGGTGCCATGTACTGCCAAGAAAAAGGTGTATTCCTTTTTATCCCTATTCAATTTTCTCCAAAGGTTATCATAACTAGGTTTTCTAGTGTCCTATTAACCTCCTTTGATTCTTTATTATTCATTTTGTAGTTATATTTGCTGATTCCGGAAAGGGGAAGATTTGCCTATTTCATCTTGTAACTGGTTTAGCATCTTCTCTAGAAATTTACCTACTCTATCACTTGGTGCATATACATTTAGTATCCTTATTACTTCATTATTTATGGCAACCTTTATCAAGTTGAACTTTCCCTCCTTATCTCTTTTAATAAGATCTATTTTTAATTTTGCTTTATCTGAGATCAGAATTGTTACCCTGCTTTTTTTTTTATTTTTAGCAAAAGCATTAAAAAATTCTGTTTTACCTTTACTCTATATGTCTCTCTGTGTCAAGTGTGTTTCTTGCAAACAATATATTATAGAATTCTGTTTTTTAATCCACTCTGTAATTTGCCTCCACTTTATGGGAGAGTTCATCCCATTCATATTCACAGTAATGATTATCAGCACTGTATTTTCCTCCACCCTTTTTTCTCTCTTCTATATACTTTTGCTTTCTCTTTCCACCCTATCCTTAGTCCAATGCTTTTTTTTAACTACCCCACTCACTACCTTATCTCTTATCACCCTTCCCCCCTTTTCTTATCTTTTTCCATAATGTTTCTGTCCTCCCTTCTATTATGTTCCTCCTTTTTCTTTTCCTCTTTTTCCTCCAGCTTCTTTATAGGGTTAGATAAATTTCTATATTCAACTACTCCCCCTTAAAGCCAAAACTGAGCAGATCAAGTTTCAGACAGTGTTCATTCCCTTCCCTTCTTTTCCTTTATTGTATTAGGTCTTTTACATTTCTTCATATGAACTAATTGTTCCATTTTTACCTCCCCTTTCCTCTTTTTCCAGTATAGACTGTTTTCCACCCCACACCTTCAGTTCATATCATGCTCCCCATTGTATGCCTTAGTGTCAGATGCAGTTTGCAAGAGTTAGAGATATTGCTTTCCTATACAGGGATGTAAACAGTTTAATCTTTAAATATATATATACATATACATTTAGTATACTTATTACTTCATTATTTATGGTAACCTTTATCAAGTTGAACTTTCCCTCATCTCTTTTAATAAGATATATATATGTATATGTATATATATATATATACACACACACATATATATATATATATATGTATATATTCCCCCTGTTTACCTTCTTATGGTTCTCTTGAGTCCTGTGTTTGTAGATTAAATTTTCTGTTCTTTTCAGTAGAAATGATTGAAAGTCTCTTACTTCACTGAAGATCCATCTTCTCTCCTGAAAAATGATGCTGAGTCTCAATGGGTAGTTAGTTCTTGGTTGTAACCCGAGATTCTTTGCCTTCTGGAATATGGAATTACATGCCCTCTGATCCTTTACTGTAGAAACTGCCAGATCCTGGGTAATCCTGATTGTCACTCCTTGATATTTGAATTGTTTTTGTCTGGAAGCCTGCAGTATTTTTTCTTTGAGATTACAGTTTTGGAGTTTCACAAAAATGTTTCTTGGGGTCTTCCTTATGGGATCTCTTTGCAGAGATGATCAATGGATTCTTTCAATTAGTATTTCCCCCACTCTTTTTCTAGAATATTTTGGCAGTTTTCATTAATGACCTCTTGTGCTATCCAGGCTCTTTTTTTTTTTTTTTTTTTTTTTGGTCATGGACTTCAGATAGGTCAATAATTTTAAATTGTCTCTTCTGGATCTATTTTTCAGGGCAACTGTTTTGCCAAGAAGGTATTTCACATTTTCTTCCATTTTCTCATGCTTTTTAATTTGTTTGAGTGATTCTTGCTGTCTCACAAAGTCATTAGCTTCCATTTGCCCTATTCTAGTTTTTAATGTTATTTTCTTCAATTATGGTTTGTTTCTCTTTTTCCATTTGGTTTATTCTACTTTTTAAGTAGTTGTTTTCTTCAGACAATTTTTTCCTCCTTTTTCCAAACTGTTGACTTTCTCATGCATACCTCATTTCTTTTCTCATTTTTTTCTTCTACCTCTCTCATTTGCCTTTTAAAATCTTTTATGAACATTTCCAAGAAGCCTCTTTGGGTTTATCTCGCTCTTTGCGATTTCTTCTATGGATATTTTGACCTCTTCTGAGTTTTGTTTTGGTCTGCCCTGACACCATAGTAGCTTTTTTAACAGATGAATAAATTTGTGCCAAGGAAAGTGACTTACCCAATTTTAGACAGATAATAAAGGGTAAGATGTGAGATTTGAACCCAGGTAATCAAAGTACAAAGTCAATGTTTTTCATACTATTCCTTCTACATCTGAATTCATAGACCTGGCATAAGTCTTTCCATCTCACTCCCCAACACATACCAACTTTGTGACTTTAGACTAACATGTCATATAGTGATAGAAGATTTCATACTTCATTTGAATCCATAGCCTTCCATGGATGTTTCCTCTTAAGTTAAAATAAATTAAGTATAAGAAATGCCATTGAAGGAGATAATCCTTACCATGTTACCCTATACAGAATATTTGAATATAGTGATTTTCCTAGAACTTGATATACCCTATGTGTGGTAGAACTTATGTGATATTGCATGGAATTTATTGTTCAATTAATTATTACTAGAAAGCATTTCTACCTTATAATTTAGTGGACCATTTTTGAGTTAAAATACAAATGAAAGCTTTTCCTCATTCTTTAGATGCATCTGTAGCTAGGATATATTATCAGTTAATCCAATAAGCAACTAATGTTTCTAGGAATTCCTTCTGTTTTAATAAACAAGTCAAGAAGTTTGCTAAGTAGAGCTCTTTGTAAGATATAAGTAATGGATTATTTAGCATCAACAATCCATCTCAGTACAGACATAGACAAATTTTCATTTTACTGAATATTGACATGGGACTTGGATCCATTTTTGATTGATTATGGCAACATATTGTGTATTTTGAAATACAGCTATCTCTTCTTATACCCCAAAGCCACACTGTAACAGCTGACTTTATTAGAAACTATCTATAAATGGTAATTTTGCTTTCTTTAAATAGTTTGAATGAGTGTTTTAAGTTCTTACTGAATATGATTCATCCTGAGAAGACAGGTAGGTCTGAAATATTTACTGATTATACTATTTTCTTGTAATTTTTTAAAACTTCTAGGTTTCTTTCCCAAATCCTAGGTGTTTGTAAAAGTACCTTTGGTATCATTGATAAAAATAATAATAATAATCATAGTCAAGTTTATTGTGATCTTTAGACATTAATTGATTTTATGATGTCATCACTAAGAAAAAGTCCATTTTAGTTCTCATTAGTAAAATAGCATAACTTCTGTGTGAATAGGTAAAGGGAATGAATAAGGAATAGCTGTCATGAAGGTCAGGTTTGACAAATGGGAAAAATAGGAGTTTTTACATGTAATTATTTTATATTATGCAGATGAAAACTGTATAATTCAGGAGACCTGGATTGTAGTACTGACTCTGACACTTATTAGCAAAATGATTAGTTATTTTCTACAAAATCTTTAGCTAATTGAGCTACATATGAATCAGTGGAATGGTAAGGCATGAGAAGAAAATAAACTTATAAAGTAATTTATTTATTTATAAATTTATATCATACAATAATTTACTAATGGTTTTATCTTCATTTATATAGTCTTTTCTGGAAGATCTTCCTTCTACATTAATGAATCCATCCTTGTAACAAATACAAACAAGAAAAAAAAAACAAACAAACAAACAAAAACAACCTTCTGTACTTTCTGTGGTAATATTTGCAACATTGTATCCTAACAGCCCTTTACTTCTCATATATAGAAAGAGGTATATTTCTTCATTAAAAGTGATTGGGGGGTGGGGAGGAGAGAGGCAGTTAGTTGGTGTAGTGGATAAAGCACCAGCCCTGAAGTCAGGAGAACCTGAGTTCAAATCTTATTTTGAATACTTAACACTTCCTGGTTGTGTGACTTTGGGCAAGTCACTTAACCTCAATTGCCTCAGCAACCCCTCCCCCCCAAAAAAAAAGAGTTGATTCTATGAATCTTTGGGCATATATTGGACATTACATTGGGCTACCTCCTACTCTCTCATTTTTCTTATCTCCCTCTAGTCCTGACATGAAGTTCAGGTAGGAAAAAAAAAAAAATTTAGCCCCAGGACAAATTGTTGTCTTTGTAACTTATCTTTTCTGAATTCCTTGAAAACATCTTTGGGATAACTACAGTAGCCAAAGGATGACATGTTCAGCATCTACTCATTCTTTTCCCACATGGTTTGGACTTCTTTCTTTAGATCTCTATATTTTGAAAGATTTTTATTGCAGTATTTCAGAGATCATGAATGTTTGCTACAGTGACGTTTCCAAAAATATTGTTCTTATATTTCTTATGTTAATGCCATATCTAGATGATTATGAGCAACATTTTTACTTTAATAATCTTACAATTTCAGTATAATTTATTTCTGAATTATAAAAGACAATTTCATTCTTATATTTATAATATAGGAATTTGTCCTCCATTAATTTATGAATGAAAGTGAGTTTCTGGTGAATAATTGTTGCTACTAGGTTGTATTGGTACTATGCTGAAATAAAAAGCAAAACAAAACAAAAATCATGTAATTCAACAATTGTTTATTGTGCCTTCTATGTGTTAAAAACTGGGGATAAAAAGAAGTAAAAATATGGCTTTTCATGATTGGTACCATGCTGGTAATTGATATGTGCTAAATTTCCATATCTTCCACTGAGATGTTTCTTATATTTTCTTAAAGAATATATATTAACCAGTAACTATGTACACTATGAAGAAAAATTCACAAAATTCTGTTTATGATGACCTGATCTTGAATTGTCAACACCATTTACTCTTTTATTACAAACAAATCTATAAAATTCAATCATTTATTGAGACTTGTCATGGTTTTTTGAGTAAGTATGGATTCCTTTCCCCTCTGAAGGATCTTTGATTCTACTTCTGAATCTTAGAGGGGTAAACTACTTTCAATTATATTAAATGAACATATCAGTTTTACAATAGTTGGGTGACATAATTATTGTTTAATAAATTATTTTAAAATTTATAACCTTTTTTCTGAGGCAATTGGGGTTAAAAGTCACATCGCTAGGAAGTGTTGAATGCCTGAGGTAAGATTTGAACTCAGATCCTCCTGACTTGAGGACTGGTGTTCTTTCCACTGTGCCACTTAGCTGCTCCCAAAATCACAACCTTTTTAATCACCTTTTGAGAATATAAAAATGCTTAACTAACAAAAGCCATATGATTATCTCAATAGATGCAGAAAAAGCATTTGATGAAATTCAACACGCATTCCTATTAAAAACACTAGAGAGTATAGGAATAAATGGGCTTTTCCTTAAAATGATTAGTAGCATCTATTTAAAACCATCAACAAGCATCATAATTGGCCAGTTACAAAAGGAGCTAAAAAAGGTAACTGAAGAAAATATAAGAATGCTTATTTTTCTAAATAGTAGTTATTATGATCCAAGGTCTCTGTTAAATGGTAGGGATAGTTTGAATAAATAATTGTGCATCTTTCTTTTCACTTATTTAAACAAACTATAGACTGAATTATCTCTCTTCATAGTCAAGTTTCTGTTGTTCATTATATTAATGGTGCTTATCCTTTTTTTGTCTTGTTTTTTCCAAGTTGTCATGGACCTCCTGTACCCATATAGAGGTCCAATGATTTTCCACATCTCCTATTTCCTCCAGTGCTTTCTCATTTCTGATCATTGTACAATTATTTCTCTTTCACTAAACTCTATTACTTCCAGGGACAAAATATTTAGGAGTAGTTTGCTTTTAAATCTCTGCATAATTTGAACTCTTCCTGTGTTTCTAATATTTTTATATTTTGCTCCCCTCCACAAACTGACAATTCAATGATATTGGGCTCTTGATGGTTCACTGCCCATAACACTCATTCCATATAGTGAATGCTCTCATTTTCACTGATTTTTATTTTCATACTTGTAATTATCTACCTCTTTATCTCTATCTCTTGTCTTCATTTAGATCCCATCTAAAATTCCACAAAGAAAATAGAAAGGGTTCTTGTATTCTTTATAATTCTTTATGTCTTCCTCCTGAGATTATATCCAATTTATCTTTTCTCTATATCTATTTATTTACACAGATATATAAATATAGAGATACAAATATGTATAAATATAGATATAGATATTGATAACATATATGTATTCATCTATTTTTGCTTGTTTTTCCTTTCATTAGACTGTGAACTCAAGAGTATGTCCACCACATCTCCTGCCACTTTTTGGTATCCCCGGTACCTGTGTCAGGACACATTGATAAATGACTGTTATCTTGACAAGTATTCTTTACTTCTCAAGCCTGTATAGTAAAATATTTGGGTTGGTATTTAATTGGTGATTTTGTTCTTTGAGTTGTTTTGACTACTTATACATGTTTACCTTTTGACTTGAGTTTTTAATGCTGAACCTAGAATTTCTAACCTTTTTTTCTTTGGTTTCCACATATATATATATATATATATACATATATATATATGTATATATATGTATATGTATGTATGTATATATGTATGTACATACATATATATGTATGTGTGTATATATATGTATATATATATATACACACATATATATATATATTTGCTGAGGCAATTGGGGTTAAGTGACTTGCCCAGGGTCACACAGCTAGGAAGTATTAAGTGTCTGAGATCATATTTGAATGCAGTCCTCCTGAATTCAGGGCTGGTGCTCTATCCACTGAGCCACCTAGCTGCCCCAGTTTTTATATATTCTTTTTTTGTTGTCTTTAATTGAGCAAGAATTCATTCCATTTTTCTATTGAATATACTGGCTACATATTAATATAACCATCTAATGCCTTTTGGCAGAACTTGGAAATAACTCTTTCATGTCATGTCAGCATGCTTTCCCATAGGTTTCCCATGCCAAAGGCTGCTATACATACTGCTTTATATAGGTCTTAAAATGACATTATCTATCAAATGTCATGTATGAAGACAAAAGATAATGAATAGTATTTGAGTTAGTAGGCAGGAAGTTCTTATCCTTAATTCATTAGACACTAGCTTCAAAGTCCCTATTTTTATCCATCCTGCTACTTAGTCACTCATAGTATTAGCAGTAGTATGTAGTATGTAATATGTACCCATAATATATACCTACATTAATATCCTTCCATTTTAAGTGCCAATGTAATGTAAAACAGATAGATGATAGATGGAGGATTTATGGAAAAACATGAACAAATAAATTATTTAAATGTTGAATCTATGATGGAAATATGACTTCTTGAGGAAAAGGAATGTGATTTTATCTTCCTTTGTAGTCTCAATATTTAGCTTAATACTTGGAAGATATAAATGGTAGTTGATCTAATCAGATCATTTGAAATTAGAGAGCCTCCCTAGAAGTAGCTGTAGACTTAATAATAAAATAAAGAGTTGTGAGCTGCACCAGTAGAAGGAAAACTATATTGAAAAGAAAGCTAAACCATTTAAATATTGAAATATGGGCAAAACAGGCATTGATAAATTATGAACAAGTTTTGTTGTCACTTTTGTGTCACTTCCATCAAAAAAAAATTGGATCAAAATGAATCTGTCATATTTAGCCATAACCAGTTTTGCTCTCCAGTAGCCTGAGGCATGGACTATAAACAGAGACCTTTGAAACTATGATTTGATTTTTTTAAGAAGGGAAGATTCCATCCCATATACACTGTCTCTGACCCCACCCAACTTATCTAGTATATATGTCTTCCTTCATGCTCCCTTGTTTTATAGTTAAATTTCTAAATGTTTTCTCTCTCTAGGTAGATTGCAAGATCCTAGAAGATAGGGATTTTGTTTCATTTCTTTGAATCCCTCATCTAAATGAAAATATATCAGATAGAATGTTTGTTGATACTGCTGATGATTAAAACAAAGACTTTATATCAGCATGAAAAGAATCAATGTTTTCAGTTTTTAATATAGTGCTCCATTTCCCAGCATAGGATTCTGAATACTCTATCTATTACATGTATGTGGATTTCACTTTGTTGAATTACAAAGCAGTACACCAAAAATTGGAATTAATCCCTTAACTCTAAGTAGAAAAACTAGGAACTCAAATTGCATGGAATTCAACATTAGACTTTGGTAGGCTTATTTCATGTAGTCCATGAAACTTGATCTATGGAGGACAGCCATGACTTAGATAAAGAATAAAATAAAACATTGGTTTTAGCACCAAAGCAAATAATGTTATATATCACACAGTCAAAATGCATCACAAATTTATTTTTATAGCATGGAATAAAAAAAAAAACTAACAACAATTGGGGCAATTGTGGGTCTCCTGACAAATTTGTTTATGCAATATGTTCAATCTAAGATTTCCATATGAATATGTTAGCATTGCATTGTAAAGTAATAGACATTTGCTTTATCAATATGTTTAGTATATTCTTTTCTAGATAAGGTATGTATTAATTAAACTGACCACACATAGGGATGAATCTCCATGAGAGCTTACTGAAGTAGCAGATCAGGAAATGTCTTGATGCCTTTTCCTGTATACATTTTTAAATATACCTCTCTATTTAAAAATTTTCCCCCCAGTAAAATATGTTTCTTCAAGATTAAGAAACCTAATTTTTGTCCTTTTTTAAAATACCCAGCGCACAATTCTTGGCAGATTATGTAGGTGCCTAATGAATGCTCTTTTAAATTGTATTTAATTAACTACTTATGTTTTATCATAGACTGGAAACAAGTTTATGATTTGTATTTCAACTATATAGATAGCTGTGTCTCAGAACATCCAGAGGTTTACTGCCTTGGGGAAAAGATATAAACTGAAATCATGTTGGCATACCCACACTGCAAATAGTATTGGAGTGCTTTTTCTTGGATTTTGATAGTATCTGGTTTGTTTTATGGATTGCATGTGGGTATATATAGAAAAGGATGTGAATCATGTCAGGGAAAAGCAAACTTGTAGTTTACCCCTTGAGCAGGATTTTAAAAGACATTTTTCATTCTTTTCAGATAATGTGTGTGTGTGTGACAATCTAGAATCTGGAATAGGTTTTTAAAACCAGTTAAAATGTCTTTCCCATATAGACTTGCCCAGAGCAATAATAAATGTTATAGAACTATAAGAAGTATTTTCAAACACTTATTTTTCCTCAAATAGACCTGCCCTGGGGGTATGGATGCAGTTGCAGATGTATATACAGTCGCATTTTGATCGAAACAAAATGGAGCAGATTCTTCTCCTATGAATGTCAAGATGAATTCTCCTGTGGAGTCACAACAGATGATAGACATTTTTTTGTGCATGTTCAAGAATTTAGTATTATTTCAAGTCCATAGGCATTAAAATAGTGTTTTCAAATATATTAAATAATAAAGTTAAATATTTGCTAGTTTGTTTTTTTTTTATCTTATTTTCTACTATCTCTAAATTAAATTCAAAATTTCCACATTCAGCTTTTTTTCTATGTTCCAGTTTTTTAAGAGCTTTGGTATTCTTAGAGAATTTTTTTTTAAGATTCCTAAATGTTTGGGGGCAGCTAGGTGGCACAGTGGATAGAGCACCAGCCCTGAATTCAGGAGGACCTGAGTTCAAATCTGATCTCAGACACTTAACACTTCCTAGCTGTGTGACCTTGGGCAAGTCACATAACCCCAATTGCCTCAGCAAAAAAAAAATTTTAAAAAGCAAAAAATAAAAAAAAAATTTAAAAACTAAGATTCCTAAATATTTTTTACTCTAGAATTCAGTTTTCCTTTTAGTTGAAAAAACAGTTCATTATTTGTTTACGATTAAACAGAAAAAGGCAAACTTTGAAGTAGAAATTTCAAGAAATGTTTAAGCATGGAAAGTGAGATAATGAGAAATGACATTTTAAGTGTTTATGACCATGGACACTGGAATAATTAATACTTAATAAATAGAGAGATTAGCAATAAAAGATTTGGAAAGGATGTATACTTTTCATTCTTTTTTTCTTTTTTTTTTTAGGGTTTTTTTTTTTTTTGGTTTATTTGTTGAGTTTAAGTAACTTGCCAAGGTCACACAGCTAGTAAATATGTAAATGTCCTGAGTCTGGAATTGAACTCAGCTAGTCCTGACTTCACAGCCAGTGCTCTATCTACTGGGCTATTTAGCTGTCCTACACAGTTTCAGTCCTTTTCACATGGCTGTTTTACATAACTGAATGATTTTCTCATGAGTAACAGATATTTTAATAGATATTTGAGTGTCTATTAAATAATGAATGCATTCTGTAAGATTGTTCATAATGATGTGACTAATGATGTACCTTTAAAATAATAGTATGCCTTCCCTTTCTGTTCTTTCCTTTTTTTCTGATATGTTTATATGCTTTACATGCTTTCCATAAAGGGGAACTTGTTTTGACTACTTATTTAACATATTATCCTTTGAATTTCAAGATGAATTCTTCAGTGAAGTCAAAAGATGTAATTTTTTTCTTTGTGCACATTTAGAAATTTATATGCTAGAAGAATGACTGATAAAAGCATCTTTATCTATATAATATATATATACATTACAGATGCATATGTGTAATATAATATATGTGTATGTATTATATATAGCGTAATACAAAATAATAATTATTTTTATATTTTATATAAAAATTCATAGATGATTAAAAAGTTTCTTAATTTATGCTTAAATAGAATGCCATTGTAGGAAATCTTAATTATTAACAAAATAAAAGGCAAGTGATAAGGATAATCCAGATCAGAAAAAAGTCAGAAGTATCTGATTTATATTTAGGATTTTTCCACATTTATAATTAAATATAAATGAATATGATGGTCCAAGGACAAACTTTTTAAAAGAATGTTAAACTTTCAAAGAAGGAAAAAAAGAAGACTTAGACTAATGACCCATTGAAGATTAAAGAGTCTACTACTGTAAAAAAAAAAAAAATAGTCTAAATATTAAACATGGTCGTTTATGTACAGGACATTTTTCCCCAAAAGAATATCCTGTGTTTCTATGATGTTCTCCTACAAGGATAAGAAGAAAGCACATGAGAAGCCCATAAAAAATAAACATGGTTTAAAGGCCACAGTTATGAAACAGAATATACACAGAGAACAAAAAAAAAAGGGGGGGGGATGTGGGGGGGAAGCTCAGGGATTTATATGATAAGAAGCCAGAAATGTTACTGAGGCAGTTCAAGTAGCTTCATGAACAGCATTTTTTTTTAATCTGGAACCAAGAGGTAGTTCTGGGACCCAGACCAAAAAGTGTCTTCCTTCTCCAGTGGCCAAAGGAGATAAAAGAAACTGCTCAGCTTTTGGACTGTGGTGAGTGTTTGGACAAACAAGGCAGGAAAACGTTGCTTCAAAGGTTAGGACTAGCCTAAATGACTGAAATAGGGAGCCCCTAAAAGAGACTGAGCAATTCATTAAACCAAATCCTAAAAAACTGAACCCATTCAGAAAGTAAATATTATGCAATTGTCACCCGTACACCATCTCTAGATATAGTCTATGTTCTGAGATTTTCTCACGAGTAAAATGGCTTCTTCAATTTAAAATGGAAGACTTCAATCAGACTCTTGCCATAGATGTTATCATAGGAAAAGCAATTGGAAAAAAGCTTTTAAAATTAGGCTGTCCACTTGAAAAGAATCTTCTCACTTCTTACCCACCATAGTAGGAAGTTTTCAACTATTAATATTCTATATATTGCTTTTAGTTGATAGAAATAAAGCATAAACATCTATCTTTTATATACCACCAAAGCAATTTTTAAAATATTTCTAATTTATAGAATAAAATAACCATTTCCATGGCACAGAATAATTTGTTATCATGCAATTTCTTTTTTTCTTATTTTTTTCCCTTCCCTCTACCCTAGGGATGGCCACCACTGCATGTGCGCGCGCACACACACACACACACACACACACACACACAAACACAAATTATTCTATATATATTTCTATTTATCAGGTGTTCACCCATCCTCATGCAGATAGCATTTTTCTTGATATATGTTTTGTAGTTAATTTGGGAATTTGTAATAGACCAAATAACTTATTTACTCAAAATAATTCTTATAACTGTATTGCTGTTACTATATACAATGATCTCTTGATTCTGCTCAATGTACTCATTATTTTGTTTCTCTTTCTGTGTTTTACTAATATCATTCTAATATCATTGAACGCATCATTTTTACAGCAAAAAAGTAATCCATCACAATCATATAAAGCTATTCCCCAGTTGATGGGCATTCCTGAAATTTCCAGTTCTTTGGTATCATAAAAAAGTATCTCTAACCATTTTAGAACACCAAAGTTGTTTGTTTGATTTTGTTTTTTGTTTTTTGTTTTCTTTTTCCCTAATCATCTTTGGAAAGCTAGTAGTGGTATTGCTGGGTCAAAGATTATAGTCATTTTAATATATCTTTGGATGTAATTCCAAATTGTTCTCCAAAATGGGTGAATTATTTCACAATTAGACCAATAATAAATTCGTATTCCAATTTTTCCACATCCCCCCCAACATTTTTTTGCTTTTTCTTTCAATCACTTTAGTCAATCTGATACATATGATTGCCTTTCTCTAATCAGTAATGATTGAGAGCATTTTTTCATATGATTATATATTGTTTTGATTTCTTAATTAGAAAATTGTATGTTCACATGCTTTGATATATATTGTGTTCATTCTGTTTTGTTGGGGAATGACTCATTATTATAGATTTGACAATTTTGAAATGTGTAGCCTAAATGATATGAAACTTCTACATGGGTTCAACTTGTCTCAAGGATGTGTCATAGGAGAATGATTTTGCCTAGATCAACTCCTATTTGCTTCCTTTGGATATTTCTGTCGGGTCCTGTGAATATGTACACACACACACACACACACACACACACACACACACGTAAATATATACATATATGTGTGTGTATGTGTATACATGTATGTGTATGTGTATATATGTGTAATGTATGTCTATATACATATGTACATATAAATGTACTCATATGCACACACACACTTTATGTGTATGCATGTGTATATATTGTGGTTGTTGTCCAATCATGTTTGACTCTGCATGAACCCACTTTGGATTTCCTTGACAAAGATATTTTTAGTTTGCCATTTTCTTCTTTAGTTCATTTTACAGATGAAGAATTAAGGCAAACAGATTTAAGAGACTTGTTCAGGGTCATACAGCTCATAAGTGTCTAAGACCATTTTTGAACTCAGAAAAATGAGTTTTCCTAAATCCATACCCAGCATTTTATCCACTGCCACCACTTAGTGGCTTAGTTGCCACATATATATATAGATGTAGATATAGATATAGATATAGATATAGATATAGATATAGATATATGTACATACTTACATACATATATATGTACTTATGTAAAATATAGCTATCTATAATCTCTCCTATTTTTGATATCTTGTTCTTATTTGTTGGTACAATATTAGGAAACCTGACTTTCCCTATGAAAAATCCAAAAGATATAAATGTCACTGTTCACCTGTATCTCAACCTGAACTGAAGAAAGGTTGTTTCCACTTTCTAGAAAGGGATTGACACATCTTTCTAATTTTCCATCTACACTGGCATTAATTTTAAAGACAATGAATTTCTTTGTTCATGGTGAGAAACTAGACATACTTGAGATGCATAGAGTAGAGAGGAAGAAACAAGCATTTGTTAAGTCCCTACCATGTGGCAGGCATTATATTAAGCACTTTACAAATATTATCACATTTGAGCCTCACAACAACCCTTTAAGATAAACACTATTATTTTCCCCATTTTATAGTTGAAGAAACTGAAGCAGAAATTATGTTAATTACTCAGGATCACAAAGTTAGGAATACTTAAGATTGATTTGAACTCAGGTCTTTTGCATTTAGACCTATTGCTCTTTTCTTATCCACCATACCAATCTAGATGGGAGGAGCAAATTTCGAAGGAAAATGTTCTAAGCAAGATCTGGTCATTTTGGGCTGTAAATGAGGGAAAGGCAACTGTCTTTCCTTTTTTCCCCCTCTTTTTCCTGTGACCAATTAAGAAAAAGAGTGTGACCTGCACCAAGAACCCAATCAGTTAGCATATAGCAGACTGTATTAAATCCAGAATCATACAATTTGTTGTTTACAAAAAAACACATTTAAAGCATACTGATATATTCAAAGTAAAGGTAAAAGGCTGGAGCAGAATCTATTATGTTTCAACTGAAATTTTAAAAGCAGCTGTAGTGATCCTGATCTCAGATCAAGCAAAAGCAAAAATAGATCTAATTAAAAGACAAATGAAGCAATATCAATACTAAACATATATTCAACAAGTGGTATAGCATCCAAATTCCTAGAGGGGAAAATAAGAAAGCTGCAAGAAAAACTAAACAGCAAAACTAGATAAATCAAACCACAACATAAATAAGAAAGAAGTTAAGGAGGTAAATAGAATTCTAGAAAAGTTAGGTATGATAGACTGTTGGAAAAAATTGAATGGAGACAGAAAGGAATATACATATTTATCAGCAGTACATGGAACCTACACAAAAACTGACTTTGTATTATGCCATAAAAACCTCAAAATCAAATGCAGAAAGGCAGAAATAGTAAATGAATTTTTTTTTCAGATCATGATGCAATAAAAATTACATGCAAGAAAAGGTCAGGGAAAATAGACCAAAAATTAATTGGAAACTAAATAATCTAATCTTAAAGAATGAGCAGGTAAAACAATACATCATAGACATAATCAATAATTTGATCCAAGAGAATGACAAATGAGACAACATACCAAAATCTGTTGGATGAAGCCAAAGCAGTAATAAGGGGAAATTTTATATCTCTAGATACTTACTTGCATAAAATAGAGAAAGAGAAGACCAATGAATTGGGCTTGCAATTAAAAAAGCTAGAAAAAGAACAAATTAAAAAAAAAAAAACAATTAAATACCACATTTGAAATCTGAAAATAGGATAGATTAATACAATTTAAAGTAAGAAAATTATTAAATTAAACAGAAATAAGAGTTGGTTTTATGAAAAAGGAACAAAATAGATAACTAGTTAATTTGGTTGGAAAAAGGAAAGAAGAAAATCAAATTGTTAGTATCAAAAATGAAAAGACTGAACTTTCCATCAATGACAAGGAAATTAGAGCAATAATTAGGAGTTATTTTGCCCAACTATATATCAATAAATCTAATAATCTAATTGAAAGGGAGAAATCCTTATAGAAATATAGATTGTTCTAATTAACAGCAGAAAAAATAAAATGCTTAACTAACCCCATTTTAGAAAAAGAAATGGAATAAACTATTAACCAATTCCCTAAGAAAAAATCTCCAGGGCCAAATGGATATACATGTGAATTCTATAAAACTTTCAAAGAACAGTGGTTAAAGAATGATTAATTCCAATACTATGCAAACTATTTGAAAAAATAGGGAAAGAAGGAGTCCTACCAAATTCCTTTTATGAAGGATATCTATATCCTTCATATCTATGATGCTGATACCCGATAGGGTCAAAACAGAGAAAGAAAATTATAAAGCAATTTACTTAATGGATATTGATGTAAAAATCTTAAATAAAATATTAGCAAAGAGATTACAGCAAATTATCCTCAGGATAATACACAGTGACTAAGTAGGATTTATACCAGAAATAAAGGGCTAGTTCAATATTAGGAAAAGCATTAGCATAATTGACTATATCAATAACCAAACTAACAAAAATAATTTGATTATCTCAATACATACAGAAAAAGCATTTGACAAAATCCAACACCCATTCCTATTAAAAACACTAGAAAGTATAGGAATAAATGGAGTTATCCTTAAAATGGTCAGTAGCAATCTATTTAAAATCATTAGGAAGCATCATATGTAATGGAGATACATTAGAACCATTCCCAATAAGATCAGAGGTGAAACAAGGTTGCCCAATATTACCATTACTATTCAATATTGTACAAGAAATATTAGGTTTGACAATAAGAGAAAAAAGAGAGATTAAAGGAATTAGAGTAATAAGGAAATCAAATTATCACTCTTGTGCAGATGATATGATAGTATACTTGTTTTCCTGAGGCAAATTGAGGTTAAGTGACTTGCCCAGGGTCACACAGCTAGAAAGTGTGAAATGTTAAGTGTGTAAGGCCAAATTTGAACTCAGGTCTTCCTGACTTGAGGGATGGTGCTCTATCCACTGTACTACCTAGCTGCCGTTATATAATGGTGTACTTAGAGAATCCTAGAGAATCAACTAAATAACTACTAGAAAGAATTCACAACTTTTGCAAATTTGCAGGATACAAAATAAATCCACATAAATCATAAGCATTTTTATATATTACCAACAAAGTTTAGCAGCAGGAGCTGCAAAGAGAAATTCCATTCAAAATAACTGTACATAATATAAAATAATTGGGAGTCTACCTGCCAAGACAAAGTCAGGAACTATACGAACACAATTACAAAACACTTTTCACCAAAATAAAACAGATCTAATCAACTGGAAAGTACCAAGTGCTCATGGGTAGGCTTAGCAAATATAATAAAAATGACAATACTACCTAAATTAATCTATGTATTAAGTGCCATATCAGTCAAACTCCCAAGAAATTATTTTACAGAGCTAGAAAAAAATAACAAAGTTCACCTAGAACAAAAAGTCAAAAATTTCAAGGGAATTATTGGAAAAAATGCAAATGAAAGTAGCCTATCTGTACCAGACCTAATACTACATTATAAAGTAATGCTCATCAAAAACATATGGTAGTGGCTAAGAAAGAAAACAATCAGTCAATCAGTGAAATAAGTCAGATTCATAGGACAAAATAGTCAATGACTATAGTAATCTAGTGTTTAACAAACCCAAAGACCCCAGCTTTTTGGGATAAGAACTCACTATTTGACAAAAACTGCAGGGGAAATTGGAAAATTAATATGGCAGAAAATAGGCATTAATTCACATCTAACCCTATACCAAGATAAGGTAAAATTGGGTTCATGATTTAGACATAAAGAGTGATATTATAAGCAAGTTAGAAGAGCAAAGAAAGGAATTTGTGGCCAAAGAAGTGAAGTACATTATTGAATATAAAATAGATAATCTTTATTATGTTGTTGAAACAGTTTTGTACAAACAAAACCAATGCAGACAAGATTAGAAGGAAAGCAACAAACTTGAGAAACATTTTTTTTATATTCAATGATTTTGATAACAGACTCATTTCTAAAATATATAGAGAATTGGCTCAAATTTATAAGAATTCAAGCCATTGGTCAAAGAAAATGAAGACAATTTTCAGATGAAGAAATGAAACTATTTCTAGTCCTATGAAAAGGTGTTCAAAATCAATATTGATCAAGGAAGTGCAAATTAAGACAACTCTGAAGTACCACTACATACCTCTCAAATTGGCTAAAATGACAGGAAAAGATCATGATGAATGTTGGAGGAAATGTGGGAAAACTGGGATACTCATGCATTGCTGCTGGAGTTATGAATTGATTCAACCATTCTGAAGAGCAATTTAAAATTATGCCCAAAGGGCTAGCAAACTGTGCATATCCTTTGATCCAGCAATATTTCTACTGAGCTTGTATCCCAAAAAAGATCATAAAGGAAGGAAAGGGACCCACACATGCAAAAATGTTTGTGGCAGTCCTTTTTGTAGTGGCAAGAAACTTTAAAATGAGTGGATGCCCATCAGTTGGAGAATGGCTGAATAAATTATGGTATATGAATGTTATAGGACATAATTGTTCAATAAAAAATGATCAACAAGATGATTTTGGAATGCCTGGAGAGACTTACATGAACAGAAGCTAAGTAAAGTAAGCAGAACCCCAAGATCATTGTACATGGCACCAACAAGATAATACAATGATCAATTTTGATGGGCATGGCTCTTTTCAACAATGAGATGATTCAGGTCAGTTGCAATGGTCTTGTGATGAGGAAAACCATCTACACCATGAGAGAGGACTGTGAGAACTGAGTATGGACCACAACAGAGGATTTTCATTCTTTTTGTGGTTGTTTACTGGCATTTTGTTTTCTTTCTCATTTTTTTTCCTTTTTGATCTGATTTTTCTTGTTCCGCATGATAATTTTAGAACTATGTGTGGAAGAATTATACATGTTTAACATATATTGGATTTTTTGCCATCTGGATGAGGGGATGGAGAGAAGGGGGGAATTTGGAACACAAGATTTTGCAAGGGTGAATGTTGAAAAATTAGCCATACATATGTTTTTAAAAAGTTTTAATCCTATCAGTTTCTAGTTAGAGTCCTGAATGAGGAAGATAGGAAAGCCTAGAAAGAAGATACTGCTCATTTCTTGGAGTAGTGTTTCTGCCATGTAATATAAGATAAAAAATTAATTCTTGTAGCTTCCTTTATCCAAAACCACATTCCAAAAAGGAATTTGCCATTTGGTGAATTTTGGGCTAACATTAGCTATTCCTATATCAGTGCTTAGACCATAATCATTAAGAAAAAATTAGCTCCCACTATTCCTCTCCAATTGTGAACTCAATTTTACCCACAGCCTTGGCCCTTATTTCCTGATTCCATTCAGTCCTGTTGACATAATAGTTTATGAAGTTGGAATAATGAGAGAGGAAGAGATGAACATATTCACTCAAGCCCCTCTTCCTATGTCCTTAAGGAGCATTTTTTTTTCTCACATATCTCTAGTAGGTTGAATAATGCCCTGCTCTGCCCTGACTTTCACTGATTTGAAATCTACATGCAGGGATCAAAAGAATGAGACTCTGGGAAACAGAAATGAGACTCTGTACTATTTTTCAAAGGCTTGTAAAACACAAGGCATTTTGGAAGAAAAAGAGAAAGAAAAGGATGAAGAGAAAACAAAATTTTGATGAAATGAGAGACATCTAGGAATTTTCCAAGTTGGCATGGGGCAGAGTTGTCACACCACAAATTAGAGGAATTTGAATTAATATTCCTGAATTAAAATTCCTCAAACTGCATAATCTTTTTCAACTCTTTTTTTATTCTTCTCCAGCAGGAACTCATTTTCTTTATATTGACTCCATTATATGCTACAATAATTCTCAATGGCTGTCCTGCTTATTGAAAATATTTTTCCCATCCTTTTTTGTTTTCTCTTTACCTTTTTGACAAAATTTACTTACTCTTCAATGTCCAGTCTTAAATTCTACTACTTTTGTGAAATCTTTCCTACTCCTTTATTCCCAAGCCCTTCTTCCATGAACTATTTTTGTTTTGAATCTAAACAATATTTCTTTACCCAGCACTTTTTTAACTTTCATAATTTTGCCTATTCTGTTCCACTTATGTTTTCTTCTAATTCCTCCTCCTCCTCCTCCTTCTCCTCTTCCTTCTTCTTCTTCATCTTCTTCTTTTTTCTTCATATCTATCTTTTAAAACTCAGTTCAAATATTGCTATTTTAACCTCTCTGAGACTATTATAGTTACTTGAGCATGTCATTTCCCCATCTACTTTGAAAGTTATTTATAGTAACTAGCCACCAGCAGAGTCCTACATCCAATAGAGGCTTAATATAGCTTTGTTTGAATTCCCGTTAATGCATTAAAATGTGTCTTTATATACTAGTCTCTTATATGTCAGTCTGAATTATTATTCTTTAAGAGTAATGACTAATTTAAAATTTTGATTGACTTATTTTCATTGGTAATCTCACAGCCCTAAGCAATATTTAAATATTCAGGAAATTTTTTTTATATATTTTAAACTATCTGTGATCCCCTTGGATAGTTTTGCCAGTGAAGGAGAACAGAAGCTATCCATGCCTTCTCATCCTCAGCTACTATTCAAGTTAACAATTTGTTGAGCTAGTATTAACTCCACAAAAAACAAAATTTGTAAAATAAATATTCTGCATGAAATTAACTATTATCAATATTTACACCTTAACTCCTTTAAAACAAAAATCAAAACAACTTTGATGAATGATTTAATAACTGTCTGATTTCCCTGTGGTTTCATGAAATGTCTTACTTACAGACTTAATTTTTCTAAGCAATGGAGATTCCAGAAGTTTTGACAACAATTCACCAAATGCAAATGGAAATCAAACTATCATCAGACTAAAATGACAAATTTAGTTTGTCTGTAGTGATCATTGCAAGTCCTGATGTTATGGGAAGTCTACCATGGGAAAAGAGAAAGGGGATGATTTTGAATCCAAAGAGCATTATAAAATAGTTGTAATAAATTACTTCCTTGAAGCTTGTGGAAACATGAAATTCAACACTTTCCTTTAAAAAAAAAAAAAAGTAGATTAGCAAACCAATAGGTAAGCTAAGAGTTTGCAGAATCACTTTTTTCAGTTCTAACTATAATTTGACAGAAGTAGAAATTCTTTATGTGGAAAATCTTTGCAGATACTTTAGGGACAAATCTGGTTAATTTAAGCTTCTGTTCTTTAAATAGAACTTTAAAATAGAATACATTCAGGGAAATTCCAAAATAGTCTTTTCACTGAAAATAAAATGATACTGTTTATTGTTTGTAATTTATACAGTGTAAGTATATTAACTTGACATAAGAATGTTCTATTTTTTATTTTTTAATCTAAATGCAAGTTTTATTCCTTAAGTGAACAAGGAACAATGAAAGTGAGTTCATTTCAGGTATATATGGCACATAAAATGACTCTGGGGGAAAAAAAAGATGAAGTTTGGGATGGGAATTAGGGAAATTAGTTAATAAAAAAAATTACTGATTTAAGCTACTTTTAAAATGTTTTTTCTTGTTACTCACAATCAGCAAACATTGCTTAAGCATTATCTACTACTTAGAATTGTGTTAGCTATTAGGAATACTCAGATAATCAAGAAATGACCTTTGGAAGTTTATATTCTACTAGATGTAGTCCTTTGGATGTTTCTGCCTTACTCCTTCATTACTAATTTTCTCACTCTTCCTCCCCTGAAGCAAGGAATTTGCCAACTTTATTCAAAATCCATACCAATTGATATACAGATATGTTTTAATACAAGTACCCAATGTAGACAAGAATTTTAATGTTCTGTTTATAAATATTTAACTTAAAGATCAATTATTTCATTTCATTCCTTTTATGGATAACTCACATTTATTGTGAATTTTAAGATTTTTAAAAGGCTTTACTTACCTTATCCCTGAAATATTTATAATGCAAGTAATATTGTCCATTTCACATGCAATAATATAATATCTAGAGAGTCTCTCCAGTGTTTGGTTTCTGGATACTGTACTTGGCTCACCACTCTTTTAAAATTCTGTTTATTTCTTTTGTTTTAAAATTTCTATTTATTATTATATGAAAACATATTCCCAATATGCTAAAGAGGAAATTGAGGATTATGAGGTTCACACTTATATTCAAGAACCAAGAGCTCTTGAGAGTCAGGTCCTCCTTCCATAAAGGAAAGAAGTTCTTTCTATGCATTTTAAAAGTTTTAGACAGTTGCTTGATACCTAGAGACAAAGTCATTAGTTGACCTTCCTACAGTCAAAATATGATAGGAAGTAAGAATTTAATCCAGATTTCCCTGGCTTCACAGCGGATAGAATGCCAGGTCCAGAATCATGCCAAAACTCTTCTTCATGAGTTCAAATCCAGGCTCATTTCCAAAATGAACTGAAGAAGGAAGTGTCAAAAACACTCCAGTTATTTTTGCCAAGAAAACCTTCATAAAAATCTAGACATGACTGAAAACTGGCTAATAACAATTTTTGGATTTCAAGATTGTCTCTCTACTCACTAAACCAGAATGATTTTCTTCCTAAGATATTATAGGTAATTATCACTTTTTCCTTATGACAATCACACTTTGTTTTCAATCATTTTTTTTTCTCTCATTGTGCATTATCATCCAATGGGAATAAGATATTACAAGTTGGAAAGAATGCAAAGATTTTGTTATATAAGTGGGGTTTTTAAACTCCAGGTTAGAACGCTGTGCTTAGTTTCATTAAATTTCATCATGAACCTTGAAGATGATCATTGCTGAAAAAGACATCTTGAGGTAAATTACATAAAACTTGAGCATGCTTGCCTTCTATTGAAATTGCTAAATTCTCACATTTTTGTAATATCACTTAATTCCTTCTTTTTATATCTGCAAGGTAAATTTGGAATCTAACAGCAGTTCCTTCCTGTTAACATTACTAGATAATGTAACACTATTGCAGTTTAAACTTAATCAGATACATTCACTAAAGCTCTGAGCCAAATGTTTTTAGTTTAAGTTAATCTGTTGTCATATCAAGTATTAGCTGATGTTCTAGCCTTACTAGAGTTTTCAGGATGGAAATGTATAAAAATCAGCATTATAATAGATGAGAAAATGTAACTTAATTCAGGGTATGTCATTATCAAAATAGTATCCACATGGGCCAAAAGTAGAAATTCTTATTTAAAAATATGTTTTCAGTATCCACAAATTGAAGATTTTTTTTAAATCATCTAAAATTAAACTTGAGGAGAAATGTGGCACAGCAGATGGGATATGACTGCCATCAAAAATAACTTGCTTCCACTGCTCTCTCTGAAAGATACTGGCTAGGTCACTAGGAAGAAGTCATTTCAGGCATCCATGGCCACTAGCCACTCTCAAAGATAAAAAAATTGAAAAAGAAAAAAATGTCAAGTTGCTATACTAAAGTAAATTTCTTCACCAGGAGTTTATTATAACAATTAAACCACAGATCCAGATTAAAATAAACACACACAAAAAAATAAACTTAAGGTGCAACCAGAGTAAAAACAAAATTCTGAAATATTAACTATCGATTGTCTGATCTTTATACTTTTAATCAATGTGAAACCAATGTGATTTACAGAGTAATATTTCTACATTGTAACTATATTTACATATATATGTTACAAAACCTAGATTAAAAATTCATATTTTAATAGTACATTAGGTTCACTTTACTTTATAGAATATAGTCAATTATATTTAAATTAAGGGGGAGGAAATGAAGGAGAAAAGTAAATGTCAGAAATATTTGAAGGAAATTCATATTTATCAAAAAATAAAATACAACAAACAGATCTAAATTTATGTTGTGATCATATAACATCTTCCACACAATTTACTTTTGACGAACAAATTATAATTTAAGGGGTCATTTTAAAAGGATACATTCCAGATGATAGAATTGAAAATTTTTAATGTAGGCTTTTCAATTACATAAAGTTTTCTAAACTATACTATAGTGAAGGTGAAACTTCTGAACTAGCATTATTATGAGAAAAAATCCAAGTAGTAAATTTTGTTAGGGTAGAAAACAAAAACAAAGCTAATTTAAAGCACTTTATATATGCATGCATGCATATAGATACACACATATATATATATATATATATATATTCCTAAATTTCTATAAATATATAAGGTTAAATGCATCACTTTAAATATATTCATGCTCTTAATTACATTTTCCAAAAATATAAATTATAATATATATTACATGAAACATAAATTATATAGTGACAGCATATCTTTTCTATATGACTTCAGACAGACAGAATTAATGAGTTGATAGAATTGTAAGGACAAGAGTTAAAGAGCATTCTATTCTCCCAGTCAGTTCTTCTCTTGCAAATAAAATATTACTGATGCAAACTTTAGTATTTCTGAATGCTAATATAAATTGGAGCAAAAACAGGTTTCAGCTGATACATATAGCTAAATGATTGAAGTAATTGAGCTATTTTATGGATTTTTCAGTTTCAGTTTTTCTTTGAAATAAATTGGATAATTGGTATAGTATTTTTATTTCATTCCTATTATATGTTTGACTTTTGATTAAGGAAAAGAAAAATCAACAGAAAATGGGGGGGGGGGAGCTAAAGATACCATTTTGTTCTTTTTTAAAATCTTGACAAAAAGTTGGTGGCCTTGCATTATTAATTCAGATGGGCTATTCTCTTTTTACTTGCTACTTGTTATATGGCTATCTATATTTTTAAAATTATTTGAAATAAATCCCATATGTAAAAGCTGATTTCCATAAATTGTTTGGGTTTCCTTGGTTCTATGATACCACATTACCAAAACATTTGTAAGCTGAAATGTCTAATTGATAGTTTGGGAGCCATATAGATACAATTTAGAAGTCAATTTAGAAACTTAACATGTCTTTTAATATAATAATTTCTATCAATAATTAAATGCACGTATTTTCAAGACTGTCAGGATATATTTTAATTTATGAAAAATACTGAAAAGAACGCCTATTTGACAGTTTGTCACTGGTATTAATTGAAACTTGAATTTTGTGTTTAAATATAGTAACCTGAAAAGTCAAAAGTTTTATTGAATCGAATAAAACATATTTCTATCTAATGCTTACATATAAACACATACATACATACTATGATAATCTCAAGAAATTTCCTATAGAACTATATTTATTCTGAGAAATAGAGAATGTGGTATAAGAGATTGCTATATACCAGTATTTGGGGATTTTATATGGATATAAATTTAAAGAAGCTAGAATTCAGCTCATTATGAAAGAACATTTTAGCAAATAAAAGTATAACTATATATCTATATTTCTTGCTATATATGTGTGTGTATTATATATATACATACATGTATATATGTAAACATATATATATATTTGTAAATTTTTAATATATAGTAAGACTTTGTCAGGAATATCATAGAAGAGATTCTCACATTAGATGAGCATTGGGGCTAGATGACCTTAGAAATCTTCTATTTCTAAGATATTATAATGTGATGTTACCTAGGAGACTACAAAGATATGATTCATTAAATGAAAAACAATTTATGTTTTCTAGGAGAGTGAAAATAAAATCGGTATGATCAATTTAGATGAAAGGATTGGGACTCCTTGAAGAACATTGAATACTTTAGATTATTGGAGACCTACCATGGTTTGTAATTTGTTTGGCATTCGGCACAATGTCATTCATTGGACTATTTTTTATCATTCTCTTAGCTTGGGTGTTTTAAAATGGGGCCACCAAGAACACCAGATATTACAAAAACATGGAGGGGGATAAAAAGAAAGGATAAAAAAGAGAAAAATTACCATCACTTAAAATCTATCCTTTGCATCATGATAATAGAGAACCAATAGCTTACATTCCATTATAAATCATGGATTAAAGTACCCAAGAATCTGGAAAGAGCTTCTAGATAGACCATGTAGGAGTTCTTGGGTTTTAGGCTTGTTCAGTTATTAATGGATGACGTTATCCACCCAAAAAGGTTAGAACTGTCATCCCAAGCTTGGGAGGGTAATAACTGAAAATGTTATTGTTTGATAATAACAGAAGAACTGCCCAAAGGGCTATAAAATTGTGCATACTCTTTGACTCAGCAATGCCATTATTCGGTCTGTATCCCAAGGAAATCATAAAGGAGGGGAAAAAAACACACATGTATGCAGCAGATCTTTTTTGTGTTAGCAAAGAATTGGAAAAGAAGTGGATGCTTATCACATGGGGAATGGCTGAGCAAGCTGTGGTATATGAAGGTAATGGAATATTATTGTTCTATAAAAAATGATGAACAAGCTGATTATAGAAAGGCTTGGAAAGATTTACATGAACTGATGCTGAGTAAAACACTCAGAATCAGGAATACATTGTACACAGTAATAGCAAGAATGTGCAATGATCAACTATGAAAGACATATTTTTTATCTCTCCCATGGTTTTTCCCTTTTGCTCTGATTTTTCTCTCCCAACATGATTAATAAAACATAATTAATACACATACTATTATTTTTTAAAAGATAATAATAGGAGAGAATTGCAAAAAAGCATCATTTTATAGATTGATGGTGAAAAAATATTATGCTAAGAGGACCCTAATTAATATTTTAATTTGTTGAATCAAAATTTAATTTTTTTTTTTTTTTTTTTGCTTTTTGCTGAGGCAATTGGGGTTAAGTGACTTGCCCAGGGTCACACAGCTAGGAAGTGTCTGAGACCAGATTTGAACTCAGGTCTTCCTGACTTCAGGGCTGGTGCTCTAACCACTGCGCCACCTAGCTGCCCCAAAATTTAAATTTTAAAAGAAAATTATCACCCAACAAACATCTATTATGATTTATATGTATATATTATATATATACAGAGAAAGCGAGAGAGAGAAAAAGAGAGAAAGAGAGAGAGAGAGAGAGATCAAGAACAGTGCTAGATGGTAGGGACACAAATAAAAAAAGTTAAACAATCCCTGCCCTGAAGGAGCTTACATTCTATTCTGGAACAAAATGTGTGTATATATGCATGTATGTATGTATGTATGTATGTATGTATATTCTGAATAACAAATTAAAAATATGGTAGTAAAATACTTGTGAACTAGGGAGGGATCTAGCAATAGGTAAGAAAATAATACTTTGTTGTTTTTTCCGTGAAATACAACTTTACTAAATGTTAATTATGTACAATATATAGATTACTTAGAATTGGTTATAGAGAATAAGAGAATCAAATATTATTATTAAGAGCTAATAGTTATATGAAATTTCAAGTTTTATAAAACATATATATCATATTATATATATATATATATATATGATTTTATTTGATCATCAACACAGCCTTGCAAGATAGCTGCTATTGTTTTCCCCAATAACAGCTGATTAAATGGAGCACTGTCATTGTCATATAGGTAATAAGTAGCTGAGATGGGAGACAAACTTGGGTCTTCTCATGTCCCATTCTCTCTACTATGCTACCCACCTACTTAGTTCTTTTTTTTTTCACCTACTTAGCTCTAATGCTGCTTTTAGTGTCAGTACCATAAGACTATATTAAAAGTGAAATGGCACACAGTGAATGATATGGTACTCTTTCATTAATCTTTGAATGGCATATACCATTAACTTGAATTTTGCATTTTATAGTAACTATTTCATGTTTAAAATCTCATTTTGGTTATACCATTTAATCACCTTGACCAATGAAAGTTATCTATTCATCTGACAAACAAATATGTAAAGGTCATAGGTTTACTACCTATAGTAGGCAGAAGTATTTGTTTTTATTGTTGTTATGTATGTATGTGAATGTTGTATTTCTCAAAGTATGGTTCTGAAAGTATTCCATGAGAACTCTTGAATTATTTCTATTTTTTCAAAGTATTATATCATTATTATGTTTTAAAAAAAGAAAAAAAAATCTTTTAGCTTTTTTTTTTAGAGGGATCCCTGTTCTTGGTGTGAGTTGTCTTTCTCTTGTTATAGGTTTATTTCCCTATGTCTTGGCCTGGTGAATTTTTTTTCCACATCTTTCTATAAACATTCCCTAGACATTTTATTCGAAGTGTTATATATACCTCCCCCTGATTCTATTCGTATCTTCATGATAAAAATATAATATTCAGCTTGAACTTTTATCTCTTACTTCAATTCTTATCTCCTTACTTTGTCATACATATTAATTTTAATAATGAAATATTTTTGTCACCATATGTTGTTTTTGTTGTTGTTCATTCTTTATTTTCTAAGAGAGATATCTTGACTTGTATGTGAAGTACATATGTGAGGCAAAGCTGCACAAAGTCATCAGTGTCTTCCCTTCTAGACTCATCAAGTCAGTGGCAAGACAAAGGTCAGGACTAGTTGATGGCCCAGGATGTAAGGGGGAGACCTTGACATTTTCAATATCTGACCAAATTGCTCTGTAATAACTACTTCCATGGCCACAGGAACAAATTATTCTCATCTGCCTATTCCACAAGAGGAAGTCTTCACATCCTTGAGGTAGATTATATACTCCCCAACTAACTGATGGATTTGAAACCTGTTGGTTACCCAAGTTTATCTTGTCCCCCGAGATGTAATTAACAGCTTGTGGCCATTGTTCATGCTATAGCTTCTTGGAGCCACAGGTGAAAGTTGGATCAAGGTTGTTACCAAAAGTGGATAAACAGCCCTGAAAAAGGTTGGGCAAGTCCTCACACTAGACATAGTAATCCTCTTTGAACATCTCATATGTCTTAGTGATAGTGGTGAACATAACTGCCTTCTGGATCATCATATAGGATTAGCTTCAGTGAGGGAAAATAGATCTAGTCATGTGGATAGTCCCCATTGATCTGGAAAGTTTAGTTAGCCTGGGATCCATGAACTTAAAATAAAATAATAATAGTATTTCAATATGATTGTTTCATTTTTGTAATTATAAGTAATTTATTTCATGCAATTAAAATTATTCTGAGAAGAGGTCCATAGATTTCAGCATATTGTTCAAAAGGATGACAAAATAAGAAAGATAAAGAATGTATTTCCATAGGGAGGTTTCAAAAGTCTGGTAACTTCCTCTCACACAAAAACTGGTAAGTTCATCAAATTGAAGAAAGGACTCACATCAAACCTCTGCTCTTTTTTGTATAATTACATAGATATATATGCATATATGAATGCATGCATATACTTAAATATATACACATGCACATATATATAAAATTTTAACATGATTATTTCTCCTAATCTGTGTTGTTTCCTCCAAAGTATCATTTTTTTTTCTTCTGATTCACTCTGATGAATATAAGGATTCAAAGATATCCTATCACTTTAAAGAATGTACCTAATGACTCTCAAATCTAGAATACAATCAACTTTTAGAAGGTAGAATTTTACTTTACTGTTTTCTGTACTAGTATCACAGAAAAACAGCAAGATAGATAGATAGATAGATAGATAGATAAAATACTGCTGCATGAATGCTTATGAAAATTATATTTCAAAAATTTAAATCTATTAAGAATAGATATTTACATTTAACAACAAATGGGCATCTCATTATTTACACAGGGCATACATATATCCTTTTTTCACTATGCAAATAAGCAACTGTCTGTGAAATGTGTAGATATAATAAATAAGGTAACTATAATAATAGGTCATTACCTGAAAAATAACTAAATGCTACACATAGTCTTCGAGAAGGTATAGTTAAAAATTGCTGTCAAGACAAATGTCTCTTCTGTTTTGTTCTCCACTATAATGGTGTTCATTTTTGCAGTACATTTAAAGATACACAACTGTAGCTATAGCAACGTGGGGAAGATCACTTTGTTTCCTAAAGCACATGGAGCCCTGTAACTAGGCAGCAGCACATTTCTTGAGTTCCGTTGTGCTGTGCATTTGAAATAAGGAACCAATTTTCAGTCTCAATTCTTGTCTCCTGAAATTAGAATATAGGTATTTTATTTTAATATGGAAAATATGTCAAATTACCATAGTGTAGTGGAAGGGTTTTCTACATTTGAGTGTTTTGTCTTTTTTTAATACTAGTTCAACTATATACAAATATAGTTGAATTAGTATATAGGTATGTATGCACACACACACACATATAATATATATAATTTCTAATCGATATTTGGATATATACCATAAATCATAAGTATATATGTACTCTATACCCAGAAGAAGTGGTGAAGCTATTTTGAATATTCAAGGCATTATCTGGTTAAGTGATATGTCTGCCCCTATTTCGATATCTGTGTTACAATCACAGTTTGTAAAATAATGTAAAGTGATGAATAATATATATGTTAATCCATATAGATAAATAGAAGAGTCAGCTGGCTTTGAGATTTATGGTTAGAACACATAAACTTTAACTTCTAAGTAGAATGAGGAAAGATGAAGAGCAGGGGTGTTCTGGGAAGTGATTTTGGGAGCAAAACTTGTGAGTGAATCTAGGAACATTTCAACAAGTGGCAGCCACTTTATTGGACTAATTCTGCTCAATAAAATAATCAAACTTTCTTTTAAACATTATTTGAAAGGAAATATTTTTTTTCTTGAAGAAAGAGAAACATAAAAAAGCAGCATGGAATACTGGATAAGGGTATTCTTATAATTAGGAAGACTTGGTTTCAACTTCTTACCAAGATCTATAAGATAGAACATTCTAGCCAAGCCATTCAATTCTTCAGTATGCAAAGATAATTCCATAAGCTTTTATCTACCACCCACTACATTTCAAAGCATCAAGTTCAGACCTGCCATAGTACAAAGAATTTCTTTATCTGGAGACTCTATGCTAGTGAAAATACAAGTCTGGCCAACAAAGAAAAAAAATGAAATATATGATCATTTAGTTCAATAAAATCATGCACACACATATATAATGTAAATATCATTTCTAGAGAATAAAGACATAATTCTTAACAATAGTCCTAATTAATGATACAGACGAAATGAGACTTGCTGCTACAGAAGATGATGAAATAAGATTACCTCTCCTTGTACTAAGTGATGCCTTGCCCATCAAGAAAAGCAATCAAAAAAAAAAAAAAATCAAAATCACATACAAGAGAGAGACAGACATACAGAAAGAGACACAGAGAAAGAAAAAAGAGAGAGACATAGAGGAGAGAAAGAGAAAGAGACAGTGAGAGGCGGGAGAGAAAAAGAGAAAGAGACAAAGACAGAGATAGAGACACACAAAGAGACAGAAATGTAGAGAAGAAATGGAGAAAGAGAAATTGAGATTACTGGCCTCTGTGACGGACCCAAGTGGAAGATGAAGACCTTCGATTGTGTTTTTCTCTGCCTCATCAGACCAAAAAAAGAAAAGGGATGAAGCAGAAAAAAGAAATTCTTTATGTATTCATCCTATACTTTTCTCATGACTTCCAGCCTAGTAGGGTGACATCTAATTGCATTCCTTCCTGGGTGATTCTTTACATCCTGCTTCACTACTGCCTCTAAAGCTTGTAAACAAAATTTCACCACCTTGTGAGTCGATCTTTTTCCCAGATTTGAGGGTCATTAGAAGATGCTCCTCATTTTAAAGTGATAGGATGTTTTTGAAAGGAGAAAGTCTGATTCAATTCAACCAAATATAAAATGTTATTATGTTCAAGTCCCTGACTATACAAAGGAAAATGTAAGATAATAGTGATCTTCAAGGTGCTTGTGAGAGCATTGGATTTAGAACTTAAGGACCTGGTTTTAATATCCATTCTGCCCCCTTGCTATCTGTATGATCTTGAACAAGTTCCTTAACTTGTTCTAGGTTGCACTTTTCTCATCTGCAAATGAAATAGTTTGACTAAATGGTATCTTTTGGCTCTAAAGTGATAACCAAAAAAAAAAAAAGTAAGTAAAAGGTATTTTGAGGAGATTATACTCTTTCTTATTTTGATAGCATACCTGTTATGAAAAATTCTTACATGTACTTAATTGCTAACAAATCCCAAGATAACTGCTCCATATCCAATTTGGATTTGATCAACAGAACAATGTTAATGAAATATTCTTTGTAGATATATTATAAAAGTTAATGAAATACTTAAAATATGTCAGTAATAATCATTTTTGTATCTTTTTTTTAGTTTTCAAAAACTTCAACCTACATTCATTTATCTGATCTTCATAATATAAGAGAAACACAAAAACTGGATATAATTTTCTGTTACTTTGGTTCAACACTTTTTTTTTTTGCCCATCTTTAGTTGAACCTGCAATTCTATCCTTTTCATAACTTACTGGAAATTGCCTGCATTCCTGCCTGAACATTATAGACATCATCTTCTATTAGGTACTTACCCCAATGCCACATTTAACACTGAATTAGAGAATTGACTTCTACTTTATTCCAGCAAAGCCAGGGACAGCTTTCTCACTTTCAGTGTCTTCCTTCCAACTCCCATCCCTCAGTGTATTCTTCTCCTAAATTAGGACAAAATAAGTAGAAAAAAGTGACAAGTGTTTCCTCCCTGCTTTCTTAAAGCAGCCTCATGCTTTTGTTTTCCTGATAAGAAATATAGTTTACTCCTATTGCCAAGGTACCAATTACACTATTCTACTCTTCTCTATCTTCAGACATTTGCATTTTACAGTTTCCTTCACCTGCTCCTGAACTTGCTATTCATTTCTCTTAAAATACCTACAAAGCTGAAATAATTTTCAACTTAACCTGTCCATAACATAAGCTTTTAAATAGGTATACCAGTATATTTTTCCCTCAGGGGATCCACTCTATTTCTCTCAATCCACAGGGAAGAAAGTTGCCTGAATGAACTAATCTGAGCATAGTATCTTTCTGTTTTCTCAGTCTGAATGATAGATGATAAATGGAAAGTGCTTTGAAAACCCTAACATACTATGTTAATTACTGATGATGGTGATGATACTGATGATGATGATGATGATAATGATGATGATGATAATGACAGCATACCACAATGTTTATCTTTGGTGGGTAATGAAATTGGATCAGAGAGAAAATGGAAAAAATCATTTAAAAGCACGTTCTTCATTTTTTCAGGACTATTTGTATAATTCCCCATATGTCTTGCTTTTCCTTGCCCTGGAGGAAGTAGCTACTCTTCCAAATTACACTCATTCATTAGTTTAGAACAAAGGTTCTTAACTTGGGGTCTGTGCACAGATTTCAGAGGAACCTTGAAATTGGATTCTTTTATAATTCCATATATTGTTTGCTCTTAGAATATTAATTTGAGAAGGTAAACTTGGACTTTATCATATTTCAAAGGACTCCATTATATAAAAAAGGCTAATTTCTAGGTTTGAAGATTTTTTTTCAAATTCAGTGAAAAGATGTATATTTATTTATATGCAATTAAAGTACACTGAGCAGAGCATTAATCTCCTTGTATCTTAGTCAAATATTCAGGTTGTGCCCCTTTCCTCAGAGGCATTCCCTCCTCAATTGTCACTTAATATAATTTGATTCTGTTAAGACTTGTTCTTTTGCCACCTTGTACATAAAGATTTTTCCAAATCATCCTGTCTTTCCTCTCATAATCTTGTATTTACTTTTCTGTTTATATTTTGTTTATATTTCTGTTTATATTTTGTAGCTTTGTTGAAACAAGGTTCATGAAAACAATGACCACATATATAATGCCTTCCAAGTAGTAGGTTTTTAACAAAAGTTTGTTGAATGACATCTTAATTATTAGAAATAAATAAGGAAACATGGTATAGAAGATTCAGCAAATGAAAAAATGTGTCAGGTAGTCAGGAGTCACAGGGGACTCAATAGCGTGCTTGGAATAGAAAGATCTGCATCACATTTGTTTGTTTTATTACCCTGGGAAAATGGCTTAATCCCTCTAATCTTTAAGGTTTTATTTTTTTTTTTTGGGGGGGGGGGGGGTAAAATGAAGCAATTGACCTTAATTTAAGAGACCTTGATGAATTCTTAAATTCTCTGTGCTAAAACCATGATCCTATTTAAGCAGAATATAGAGATTTTACATTCTTTGTTATTTAAAAGGCTAACATTTTCTCATATCTTAGTCATCTGTTACTGCTCTTCATTTTTTTCTAATAGGCACAATTTGGTCGACAGATTTCATGCTGTATTTGTTTACCACTCTATTGGGTATAACTAGAGAATGATAAATGTCAAAAATGCATATCCACCAAGGTGAATTTGTTTTCTTTGTACATATGTCAGGTATGGAGCACGTTTATATTATGAGAAGAGCTGGAAAACAACTGCTTTTTTGCAATCTTGAATGCTTTAGTTGCTATTCACTTCTATAGAGGATGTAGATTGAATACACATTTGGCCTATTTAATAACAACTTCAGGATTCCATTTGTAGGAATTTCATCTCACAGCATAGAAGCATTTAACCTCATGGGTGAGTTTACATTTATTGTACTTTATTTGAATGTTTTGTTCATGCTATCCACCAGAGATTTCATGCCTCTAGTTGCATAAAGAGCAATCTTAATTCTTGGCTTTGGTTTACCCCAATGAGGCTTCTATATAATATAATAATAACAATATACAAAATATAATATAATGTAACATATAATATATAGTTTCATTTGCATTTTGCACATAAATATATCTAATGTGGTATCTAGTCCACCCTTCTCCAGGGGAGACCGTAATTTCCTTCTGCTCTTTTATGGATAACAGGAGGGCCAAGCCAGAGTTGGGCCAAAATTATACCTATGTACCACACTAAAGATACTGATAAGCATGTGTGTCTATAAATAAACACACAGATAAATAAAAGGTAATTTGGCAAGAGGAAGTGCTAGAAAATGGACTCATCAAAACAAAACAAAACAAAAAAAAAAACCTTCTGTTTGATATTCTGATATTTTAAGTGATTTTTGAAGAATCCAAAGGACCTTTAGCAATGGGAGGTAAAAGAGGGTGCTGCAAATATGGAGAAGAACCAGAAAGGCAGTCAGTGCAACGATGCCGAGCAAGAAGGAGCCATTCAAATTATGCATGATAGCCCCTTTATTTAATAGATGATCTGAGGCTAAGAAAGATTAAGAAATTTGCCAAGGCATATTAAGTAGTAAGGGGCAGTCATGGTTTGAACACTTCCTACTGTTCCATGTTCTCAAATTCTTTAAGAGCTCTACTGTTTTTCTTTATCTTTCTTCATTTAATTGTTTTTATTAAAGATTTTGTCCACAATATGTTTAGGAGAATTTCACATGTTTTACCTATATTGAATTACTTGTTGTCTGGAGGAAAGGGAAGAGGGAGGGGAAAATTTTGGAACCCAAGGTTTTGCAAGGGTGGATGTTGAAAATTATCTTTGCATGTATTTTGATTAAAAAAATTATTATTAAAAAATAAGGATTTTGTCCACTACTGAGGCTTTAACATTTTTTCTATTTTTAAATTTTTGTTACCAAATTTATTTTATTTGAATAAACAGAATAAGCAAAAAAAAAAAAGAAGAAAAACAGAAAAGCAATACAAAACAAAATGAAACAAAACAAAAGAGAATGTTGTCATATGCTCAGCAGAACATCAGGGAGGATTCAAAATATATAACAACCAATATCAATTTGAGAAAGTATATATACATATTAGTAGAGGAAATTATATTCATGAGTGTCCCTCTTTTCTTTACTTCCTTGTAAACCGTTCTTTTGTTATTTGCTGTGAAGCTTATTTACGTTATTATTATTTCCCTTTTTCATCCCACTCCAAGCAGACTATAGTTAAGAAAGGATATATTTATATATAGATATGTAGATATATACATACACACATACATATCCCACATATCCCACATACACACATCTTTCCTACCCTGCTGACTCTTTCATTTAATTCTGCTCCATAACTTAACTTACTGTTATTTAACCTCCTCCTTCCCAGCGATCCCTCCCTCCCTCATCTTCTTCCCTCACCCTTTGCTTTCCCATCCACCCATCCCTCCTCTCTTATTTCTTTATAGATTTTGGAGATTATACCCTTCTTAGTATATATATAGTGTTGCCTATTGAACTCATTTCCGATGTGAATAGGTTTTCTGAACTTTGAACCCTCTTTCTCTGCCTCTGTGTCTATTCTTTCTCTGAACTTCATATGTATAATGATTACTATTTTACCCTTACTCTGCCAGTCTTTCTTTTGAGCTTACTCTATTGTTGATATAAATCTTAAACATAAAGTATACATTTCCCATTAAAAAAAAAAGTAAACAATTTGCCCATGTTTAAATAATTAGTCCATGTTGAGTTCCTTAACATTGCTCTTTGATATTGGCTCTTATAAGTTAAATTTTCTGTTAAGTTCAGGTTTGGTTGATAAAAGTCCTGAAATCTGCAGGTTCCTTGAATTTTCATTTTTTTCTCATTCAAAATTATAAATAATTTAGCTAGTCATGATATTTTTGGCTCCAAGCCTGACTTTATTTATGATTCCAAGACCTGTAGCCTTTTATTGTAGCTAAGTCTTGTATAATTCTAATTATAGCTCCAGCATATTTCAATTATTTTTTTCTTGTTTTTTGCAAAAAATTTCTAATATTCCTATGTGTTTTCCACAAAGGATCTCTTTGAGGTGGTGATTGGTAGATTTTTATTTTCTATTTCTACTTTTCCTTCATGTTCTATCACTCCAGGACAATTTTTCTAGGATTATTTCCTGCATTACTATGTCAAGGTTCTCTTTTTGGTCACAACTTTCTGACAGTTTAATTATTCTTATATTTTCTCTTCTTGATCTGTTCTACTGATCTGTTGGGGTCTTTTTATGAGTTGTCTTACATTCTGTCTTATTTTCTCAATCTTTATAATTTGTTTTGATATTTCTTGGTCTCTCATAGCTTCACTGGCTTCTCCTTGCCCAATTATAATTTTCAAAAAGTTATTTTCATCTTTGAGACTCTGTACCTCCTTTTCTAATTGGTTAACTTTTTTTCATAATTTTGTTTTCCTTGGATGGGTTTTAATTTTTTTTTTTTAGTTTTTAACCAATGTTTCTCATTTGATTTTGAATTTTTTTATAAATTTTCTCTAGACAAGAAGCCATTTTACATTATTCTTTGCAGTAGCTTTTTTTTTTCATTAAATTGTCCTCTTCTGAAGATGAATTCCTGTCTTCCCTGTTCCCATAATATATTTCAATGGTTCTTTCTTTGCAGGTTCATTTTTTAAAATAAGAGCTATTAGTGTAAACACCTCTAATCATGGGATGGGAAGATGGTGCCTAAAGCCTCCCTTCACACTCTCCCCTCTGAATAGGAATCCTAAACCAATAGCCCCACCCTCTTACAAATGTCCAGTCAGCAGTGGTCTAATCCCACTGCTTCTGCACTCACCAGGTGTTGGTTCCTTCTTGCCCAGGGCCAGGTCTTAGCAGCACAGTTGGGCCTGGTGTTCCCAATCACCTGAGGTACACTGTTTTCCCTGCCTCAAAATCCCACTCTACAAACAGTCCAGGAGGTGAAAGTGTCTGTGGCTCCTGCTGAGGATCCAACCATAACCAGCTAGCCGCGTGACCCTCACTTGATGTTTCTGTGGAGGTAGCCCAGAGGTTTTTGTACCTCAGACAGGTTAATCTGTTCAGATCTTGCCTAGTTGTAGCAGGAGTCCCTTTTTTACTCCAAATCTTCTTGATTTTTCACTAGTCTATGGTCACCGAGACGCAAATTTGTTCTATTTGTGAGGGAAATCAGGAGAGCTTG
>JAJPUD010005261.1:132959-158219 GCA_023553655.1 Myrmecobius fasciatus | reverse complement strand
AGAGAGAGAGAGAGAGAGAGAGAGAGAGAGAGAGAGAGAGAGAGAGAGAGAGAGAGAGAGAAGGAGAGAGAGAGAAACATGGCATTATTACTAGGAGGCACTTAGGATATCAAGACAAAATTAAAACCAGTTGCTGCCCTTATGGAGGGGAAACCATATGATTCTAGACTATAGATTAAGGTAGAAGGGGCCTAAGAGATCATTTAGTTCAACTGGCTCATTTTACAGAGGAAGAAATTTAAGTGCAGACATTATATGACCTATCCAAGGTCACAGGCAACAAGTAGGAGAGCTGAGAGATACAGCTAGTCTGGCAATAGCGCAGGAGCTGTGGACCAGCAATGGCCACTATAATAGGATCCCCATTCTGGAATCACTAAGGCCTTACCTACCTAGCCATGTTGGCCCTGAGGCTATGTGGGTCTTATATTCTCCAATATTGTCAGTTGGAATATAGACTCGGCTTTACCTCGCAGGGAAGTATGGTTCCCTAGGGGTCACTGAAACATACACCTACCAAGGAGTCCTGCAGATGGCTTATTGGGGTAGTAGATTCCCTGTCCATAGCATGGCTATGGTCAGATCATGCTGGTAACTGAGCATTTTGGGTGGCCAGGTCCCTGCCTATACATAGCACTATGATGGGTCTGAACTGCTGGAAGAATTTGAGAAAAGAGAAATTATAAGATCAGAGATTTAGAACTGGAAGAGAATTCAGAAGTCAGATTATTTACTCTAACCATCTTTTATGGATGAGAAAATTTAGGGCCCAGAGTATTTAAATGGCTTGCCCAAATTCACACAGGTAATAAAGGATAAGAGTCAAGATTCAAACCCTACACCAAATTTAACATTTATTTCATTACACTCACTACACATTACTCTCATTACCTAATTCAGATCTCTCCCTCTCACTATCTTTTCCCCCCACGCTCTACACACACACACACACACACACACACACACACACACACACACACACACACACACACACATCTTTTCCAAAGGCTCCACCTTAGGGGGCTCCAAAGAATGTCTACTCATCCTTAAAAAACTTTCAGGTTCCCACCATATGTTCCTATTGGGCTACTATAACCTCTTTCTTTCCTCTTCCCCCTCATTAAGGATCACTTTTGGATGTGTTTGACTCCTTAGGCCTACAGAGTCAAAGCAGCATACCCAAGTCTACTAGAGGGCTTCAGCACAGGGCCCACCCATTAAAATTGAAAGCTCCCCCCATGCAGCTAAAACAGCCCTGAGACCAGCTTCCTGGAGCACTCCCCAGAGCCTCCCCTGACTTTGGCCATCCTCAAAAGGTCAGCCTCTACCAGTGAGGTCTCGATGCTCAGTCAACTCTTAACCTCTCTTCAACTTGCCTCCAGACAGGAGGGCTAAGGGGTCCCCAGCCTAGCTTGGCCTCTTCCTTTTCCCAGGAAGCCTGGGCCCCAAGCTCACCCAAGCACCCCAAGCTCCACAGCGCTCAGACGGAAACAAGACCCCGGGTACAAAGGCGGGGTGCTGCGCCTGCCCAGCATCACGCAGAGGGGGCCAGGCCCTGGGGGGTTTCTCGGAGAGGGTGCAGAATAGACAGGAAGCCAGGGGAGTCTGGACCTAAGAACTGGATTCTCCTCTCTTCTTAGGGTCACCTCCGCGGAAAGTCAGAGCAGGTGGGGTGCGGGGAAATAAACGGAGCAGGGGAGGGGGCCAGGCGGCCCAGGGTCCGCAAGGGGGGGGGTCCTTCCTGTGCGCATGGCCGGCCCCCCACTGGTCCGGGGCGAGCATCCGCGTGCGCCCGCGGGCCCGGGAGCCGCCCGGCCCCGGCATGCAGGGCCCAGGGTTGCGATCCCTGGGCCGTGAGCTGTTCTAGACTCTGCCTGGCGCCGGAGGCCAGGAGCGGCGCCGGGGGTTGGGCCGTCTCCATCTCTAGCGCAAGCCCGGCCCCAGCCCTGACCCGAGCTCAGCCCAATCAAATCCGAGCCCCAGTCCCAGCCTGGCTCACCTTCCCGGGCCTTGAGCAGCACAGTGTTCGCTACGATGTTCTCAAGCTCCATGGGGCCGCGACGCTCGCCCGCCTGTTAGCCCGCTCGCCCGCTGGCTAGCTAGCCGGCCAGGATCGCAGTGACTTCGCCACGGCCTCGGCCTCGGTCTCCCGGGCCGTCGCAGCCGCAGCCTGCCGCCCGTTCGCTGCTGCTGCTGCTGCTGCTGCTGCTGTTGCGGTAGCTGCTGATGCTGCTACTGCTGCTGCTGCTGTTGCTGTTACTGTTGCTGCTGCTGCCACCACTGCTGCTGTTGCTATTGCTGCTGCTATTGCTGTTGCTGTTGCTGCTGTTGCTGCTGTTGCTGCTGCTGCTGCTGCTGTTCTAACTGCTGTTGCTACTCTAATTGCTGCTGCTGCTGTTGCTGCTGCAGCTGCTGCGGCCGCGGCGGCTGCTCAGTCTCCCGTCGTTCCTCCAGCCCCCCCCCATCCAACACTGGGGGAAGGGGGGCCTCGCCGGCGCCGGGACCTCCTACTCTCCGCCTACTGTTTACTTCCCACTACCAATTGCAATTCACACGCTCCCCGCGCCGCCCTCCCATTGGGCTTCACTTGCCCGCCGCCCCACCCCTCCTAATAGGCGTTGAGAGAGGAGGTGGAGGTACTTGAGGACGTCATCTCACTTTGGTTGGTTCGAGCACAGGGCGCGGCAGTCTGGGTTCCGGATTCCAGGCTCTTGATTGGTCATAGGTCTGCCAATTACGGACGAGCCCTTCGCCTTCGGAATGTGGTTGGGAGTCAAAGAAGTCCCGCCTATTGAAGAAGCTCCACCCCCTGAGCTGGATTGACATTATGATTGGACAACGAAATTTCACTCAATCTCAGTCTAGGATTCCAATAAGAGATTTTACTTAAAGGGTGGGGCCAAAGGAAGACACTCCCCTGAGCGGTGGCTCCTTTGCCTCGGGGGTGGCTTTTCCGAAGGCTGGGGCGGCGCCCGCCGGGCACCTAGGGGAATTCCTCCTGCAGCTCACCTCTGGAGGTTCCCAGGCTCGGCTCGAGGCAACTTCGCTGATAGAAGCTGAACCTGTCCAGTCCAGTCCCGGATGAAACTGAAGGAGCCTTTTTAGAGTCTCCGGGCTCGTATTAGACATGCCTCTGCTGCCCAGTTGCAGAGCGACTCCCAGCCGCTACAGAGGAATCCTCTTTGTTCCTCGTGCTCTGCACAAACCTTTCTTCCCTGTGATAGGAGAGTCAGTTTCTCTTTCCTTGCCCACAATGCATTTCCCAGGACACACCCCGACCTTTTCTGCTCTCCCCAGCTCCAGAGCTCCAGCGCTTCAGCCTCCGGAGGTCCGGGGGTAGAAGCCTGAAGGTGTTCTAGTGTGGGTAGTAGTTGCAGGGATCGGGGTATATAGCCTTACTAGACTGGTGCGAGCTGAGAGCCAGTATTTAACAGGAACTAAAGCATTGCTGGGAGGGGGAAGGGAGTTTGTTCCCAGATTACCCCCCCATGACGTCACGAGGTATCTTATCTTTTCTGGTTTCAGCTTCTATTAAAGGCCTCTTATTGGGCAGAACGCTCCTACCTACAGGTTTCCATGAACATCCGGACTGGTCGATAGGCAAGGGTGCGCTGCAACTTCCTCCATCTCTGAAGTGAGCATGATGAGCTCATTAAAGTGGGTGCTCTCAGACTGCCTTTCTAGATGGGTCAAAGAATGATTACAGCTGGGAGGGATCTAAGCACCCACTTTCCATTCCCATTCATTTTACAGATGTGAAAATGGAGTCTCAGGATGATTTGTCTAAAGGCCCATGTCTACCTAACCAATTAAATTTCTGAGCACCTTAAAAGCATGACTGTGTTCAGTAAGGACTCTATATTGGAAAAAACATTATATTTGGAGTCACAACTGTTTTCTACTGAGCAAAGCCCTTAACTTTTCTCAGCCTCAATCAGCCTCCTTTGCAAGATAAGGATGAAATCTGACCTTTCAATTTCATAGAGATATGAGGAAAGTCCTTAAAATCCCATATAAATGCTATTTGTTATGACTGTATGACAAAATAAAAAACGTTTTCTGCTGATGATTAAAGCCTGGGGTTTCATAATAGCAATGTTAAAGTTGGAAGGGGCATCAGAGGCCATAGAGTCCAAACCTCTAACAGCTGGAGAAACTGAATCTCAAAAAGGTTAAATGGCTTTGCCAAAGGCCATTCAGGGAGTTAGCAGCAAAACCAGGTTTCAAATTAAGGCTCTGTATCATTCAGTTAAGAAACATTCCTTAAGTGCCTTTCTTCAATCTTGTCTAAAGTGACCCAGCTCTTGAGGTTTTCTTGGAAGAGACACTGGAGTGATTTGCTATTTTTTTCTCCAACTTATTTTTACAAATAAGGAATCTGAGGCAAACAGGATTAAGGGATTTGTCCAGGGTTACACAGCAAGTAAGTGGCCAGTAAGTAAATGAGGTGGAATTTGAATTCGGGTCTTTCTGATTCCAGACCCAGTACTCTATCCACTGCACCATCTAGTGCTGGTGCTGAGTTTACAAGGAAAGGTAAAAGTCCCTCTTCTGAAGTTTTACAGTCTGATGGGGGAGACAACATGCAAGCAATTACTAACAAGCTATGTACAAGACAAACTAGACATGGTCAATTGAAGGAAGGTGCTACAATGAAGGGAGATTGATTAAGGTTTCTTGTAAAAAGTGGGATTTTAGCTTAGATTTGAGGGAAGCCAAGTAAACTAGAATACAGAGATGAGATGGAAGAGAATTCCTGGCCTCAGAGACAGTGAAAATGCCTGAATGAAATGCTCAGAATCCTAAATCCAGTGTTCTGTACTGCCTCTAGTCATAGGTTTTTTGTTTTTTGTTTTTTTTTCACTCAGTGTTTGGGTCTGTTCCATCCCTTTGCTTAAAGAGGGAGAGAGGAGGACCATTGGGTGCTAGAACCTTAGAGTACTTGAGAGCCAGTGTGAGTGAAGGGTTTCTTACTGCTCACTTGAAAGTTCATTTCTCCTTACCCTAGAGAAAGAACTCAGGATATCCTTCTTTATGTCAAACATGCAATATTTTTAAATTAATTTAAATTCTAAAAATATCCTTCTCCATACCACATCCAGATAACTATTTCTTATAACAAAGATTTTGAAAGAAAAAGATCAAGTCATCAGTCCCAAACACCATACCAATTATGTCTAATAGATAAAATATTTATCTTTAATTTCCTATTCTTAAAGTGTGTGTGTGTGTGTGTGTGTGTGTGTATGTGTGTGTGTGTGTGTGTATGCAGGGAGAAGGAATTCCATTTTCTCATTTTCTTAACTTCTGCAGGGCCAAGCTTGGTTTTTATAATTGTATATCATTCAGTTTTGTTTTTGATGTTCTTTTCATTTACATTGTATCTATTACTTTCCAGATTTTTCTTGATCTTCATCAGTTCATGTAAATCTTCCCATGTTACTGTGAATTCTTATTTGTTGATTAAACTTTTAACTCTTTACTCTCTAGAGGCAGTCAGCTTCCTTCCCTATCTGGATGGACTGGTTTTTGTAAAACTATAGAGGGTGAAAGCCAGGCTATAAATCAGAGCTTGATCAAACAGAACATAAGAGCTGAAAGAGGCCCTAGACCTTAGAATTTCAAAGGGAACTGGATTGGGAACTCCTGGTCCTTAGAAATCTTCTAAGACCATCGACAGATAAAAAAAATGGAACCCAAAAAGGAAGTAATTTGTCCAAATCACAGAACTTAATGTAGTAGAGCTGAACCATGACCTTCTTACTCCAAATCCAGAACTCTGATTATATGTCCCGCTGCTTTTCTATTCTTCCTAATATACCATGCTGTCTCCTTTCTAAGAGAGCAGCTAAGTTCTCATGGATATAGGAATGTAAAAAAGGGGCATGTGTTAGGTAGTGTATTTCAGATGGAATATTATAATTACAAAAAAGCACTAGATTTGGAGTCAGAAGAGGAGTTAAAATTTTGGTTCTCTCACTTAATTACCTGTGTGACCTTGGGAAATTTCACCTAATCTCTTTAAACCTCAGTTTTCTTCTTTGTGAAATGGAATCCTCTCAGATTCTGCTGTTCTACAATTCTATGACCAAAAGGTAGTGTTCAGAAGAATGCCAGGGCTGGGTGAAAACAGGCTTCTGTTTGTCAGTGCTAAGGACTGACATCAGGTATTGAACACTGGTCTCCCACCACACTCCTTCCTTCAAAGCTCAGAATATGTCTAGTGTGACTTGTGGTTGATGACCACCTCCTACAAGCTCTAGGTTCATATGGACCAGAGGCTAATTTTAAAATTTGTCCTTGGCTCATCTGCCCTTACCAAAATTTACTCTTGGAAATCTCCAAATATAGTCTGTGCATGGTTCCTGCCTAGGTTTTCACATGGAACAGGGATAGATTTAGAGAGCTGTCAAAATCATGTGGGAACTTAGAGAAGGATGAGAACAGCAAGATGGCACCAGGAATTTCAGCGAAGACTAGAGGATACAGATGGTACTGGCATCAGCTGTGAAACTATGTTGTGAGACCAGCAAGAGGACTAGCAACCTCCAGAGTTCTTTAGTTTTTTCCAAGTGCTTGCTGGGTCACTTTCTTCTCTTATTCTAATCAGGGGATTTGAGGGTGAAGAATAAGAGGATCAGAAAGGAGCCTATTTCTCTTTTATAATCACCTTCCCATGTATCAGTATCATGGCCATTAAAAATTAAATTGAGTTTGGTTGGTTGATCACAATGTTTTCCTTCTGTGGAGTAGGGACTAAAAACAGTTGAGAGATTTTTCTATTTTTGTTTTTATTCTGGACTTTTATTATGTTCTGCACTTTTATTATAAAGAATCTGGGGCTGGCCTTGATGCTTAGAGGCTCAGGAAAACTCTGGACAATGAGGGAGTAGGGTGTTGTCTAAGTTCCTTCTGTAGCCTTTAAGGGGAAAAGTCCATATACACATAATATCATTTAACAGAGCGACCAGACTGGTGACTCGAAGCTGGCACTTCCTGATGCTATATATGATACTCTCTAGTAGGTTAATTAATTAATTATGTGATAGCATGCTTCTACAAAGAGGTAGCTAGATGGTAAAGTGGATAAAGTATTTGGTTTTGAAGTCAGGAGGACCTAAATTCAAATCTGGCTTTAGATACTAGCTTTGTGACCCTGGCCAAGTCACTTAACCTTATTTGACTTGATTTCTTCATCTGCAAAATGAGCTGGAGAAGGAAAGGCAAATCATGTTAGTGTCTGCCAATAAAATCCCAAACAGGACCACAGAGAGTCAGACACAATTCAACAACAATACTGCATAGGATACAAAAAGCAGAGCAAACCTAGTGTGGATGGATAAAAATTTGGCAACATTACTAAATGTACTCCTGGTCCATAATACCTATTACATACTAATGTGTACATATATGGTCCCCAGCTCCTCTATAAGCTCTTAGATAGAGGACAGCCTACAGAAATGGCAGAATGCACGTCACAATTTTCTATTAATAAGGGATTGAATTTGGAGTTTCCAGAAGGACAGCACCTTGATATTCCAGTGTGTTTCTAGGTTTCCTATCATATATAATACAATCCCTTCTAGACTTATGAGGAAACATACTTTGAGGCTATTCCTAGCATGCCTGCCCTGCCCAAATAATGCATAGTAATATCAAATCTTTCCCCACCCCTCATCACTCCTCATATTATAGGGGCACCTAGGCAAAGTTCTTCCTTTAAGAGGTATGCTTCTTAGGAATATGCTTTTTCTCCATAGAAATCAGGTCCCTTAACTCTCAAACTCAGGATTACCTGTGAGAAAACCCTGAAGGTTTGCCTTGCCTCCCAAATTTCCCTTTTCTGCTAGAAAGGCAGACTCTGGGATCAAGTTATCTAGAATATTTAAATATATCTACTTTTGCACAGGAGGTTAGGGTTCAGTAGCACTGCTCATGAGCTCTCTTTTCAGGTAACCTAGTCAAATATATGCCTGTTTCTGAACTCTTCATATGCTAATCCTGTCATGTTTATTGCCATTTCGGAGAGGTTAACATCTCAGATTAAAAATTTAGGCTGGGGACGGAAAATCAAATTGTTGGTACTTGGGGTCCAGGAATTTTCCTCTTGGGCCACATAGGATCATGTGCATCTGCCCTATGGCACCATAGTTGCTCCTGGTGAGAAGAAAAAGAGGATGAAGTTCCCTAAGCTCCCTAATCCCTTTCCAGGTTATGCTATAGAATAAAGGTATAAGGGAAAGGTAGAAGAAAAGACTACATTAGCTCTCTTTTAAATACAGATGGGTGGCTACTATGATAAGAACACAGTCTTCTAAGAGTTCTAGTTGACCAAATCATCTTGAGGTCAGTACTAGTGACAGAAAATTAATCAGGGGTTATCATCTGACTTCTTAATATAGTGCCAATATGGATGTCAACACTCCCCATAGGCAGGTACTCTTATGACATAATCTGATCCAATTGGAGGGAAATCCCCTAACAATTTCCCCATCTCAGTTAAATATTTACTGTCCTAACACATCAAACTGGTTCATTTTTGAACACATTTGGTCAACATCTCCTATTCTGAAGAATTCCCTGGGGACTTGAGGGAAGACTAAATTGTTATCTTCTTCCTGACTGCCTCTCAGTACTTTGTACTAAATCCTAGCAATGTTTGGAAATATTCCAGCACTGTTCATTGACACATATTTCAAAGTAACCATCTTTTGTGTGATTCCAGACTTCCTAGGCTGAATAAACCTAGAGCTTCCACATACCTCCAAATATATACTTATACAAATTCAACAGTTTTTTTTTTTACAAACTTCTTGTACTTTCACACTTTCAAGAGTGCTTGTCAGAGTTTGTCCCAATTTACCACAATAACAAATAGGAAAAAAAAAGTTTAAAAAACCCCTAAATTCTAAAAGTAGCAAAAAAAAAGCAAAACCCCCAAGCTAAGCTTTCATTTGCAGAGGTAAAACCCTCAGGTAAACTCCACATATATACTTGTGTAGTGAGTCTTTGGAGTTTTTTTCTGAGTTACCTGAACTCATGGCCACAAGGATAGGAAAACAATCCAGGCCTAAAACTCCCAAATTAACCCATTTGACCTACATGCCAGGGCAAGTAGTCTAGCTCCAAAACAAATCTGCTCAAACATTTATAATATGGTTGAATCCTTAAGATATATAGAATATCCCCTAAAGGAATTTGAAATGTCACACCAAAGAAGAGATATGACAACATTTTCTTTTCCTTTGTAGAAGTGGGGCTCACAGGTATTGACCATTAAAATAATATCAGGATTTTTCAGGGTTTTTTTTTAGAAATATTAATTGGTTATACTGAATTTTTAAATATTTTTCCTCTTAAATTTTTTTTTGTTATTGTAAGGGATGACTCTCTAGGAGAAATAGTTTGGAGGCAGAATGTGAGATTTTTTTTATGTATATCTGTATGTATTTGTGTGTGGATGTATATATATTTGTATATATGTCTCCCTCTCTTCTATATATATCTCATATACATTCTCACAAAAAATCCCTTCCTCATATAAAGAGGACATTTTAAAAATAGGTTTTAATTGAGATCTTTTACTTTTACATTGATTTAATTTCCCATCTGCATCCTCCCCACCTGAAAGTTATTCTATAACAAATAATTTTTTAAAAAGAGGAAGAAAAGAAAATCAGCAAAATCAATCAATACATCACAAATATTTGACATTATATGCAATGTTTCATATCCATGGACTTCCTTCTCACCTCTGCAAAGGAAGGGGAGAGGGTAGTGTTAAAGTGAACTTTTTAATCCTAAATCAGACGGAGGTCTGGAATAGAAAACTTACTTCTGGAAAGAAGATAGTAAATAAACAGATTAAATGCCTGTGGATTTTACTTAGCTGGTAGTGTGCTTTATAGTCCAAAAAAAACTTAGTCCATGGAGACAAGGATCATCTGGAGAGAAAAGCTATACACATCTAAAACTGACAATTGGCAGAAGTAACCTCCTACAGAGAGAAAAGAACTAAAAGGTTTTTTTTTTTGTTTGTTTGTTTGTTTGTTTTTTTATCTAGTGCCATAATTGCCTGTGGAAGGGCCTCTCTCACAAAAAGAGCTAAAACTTAAATTCTTAGTTTCTAAGCCAAAGGGATTTTGAATGAAATAGAATAGTAAGAAAAATAGCATTATGTCCCCTATAAACTTGTACCACACTCTTACACACACCAGTAGAAAGAGAATATTTGCCTAAGGAACATTCACAGGAGGCAAAAATTCTAGAGCATATGTGTGGAAGAGAAACAACTCATACTTCTGATACTATAGTCACCAATGGCTTGGTGCACAGAATTGCTGCTTCTCAGTCTACTCTGAGCTGATCTCACAAGGTATGTAGTATCTGACTAATGAAAAGTTTTTCTCCTTAGTTTTCCTTAAGACTTAGCTCAAGCATTCCTTCTACCTGAAGTTTTTCATTATCTATATATAAGTACACATACACATACAATAAAATATAGGGCAGCACTGAATAGGCATTCAGTGAATAGAATGCCAGGCACTGGGTCAGGAAGATTCATCTTTCTGAATTCAAATTCAGCCTCAGAAACTTATTAGCTGGGTGACCCTGGGCAAGTCACTTCATCCTGTTTATCTGAGTTTCTTCATTTGTAAAATGAGCTGGAGAAGGAAATGGCAAACCACTCTAATATCTTTGCCAAGAAAATCCCAAATGAGGTCATGAAGAGTTGAACATGACTCAAACAACTGAATAATGATGAAATATATGTCATTATATATGTATGTGAACTATGAATACATGAATTATATAAGTATAGATGTGTATACATATACATATATAATATATAATAAAGTATATGTCACATAAAATATTTTATGTAAGCATATACATACATATAAGAAAATACATGTCATTATATACAAATGTTTGTATACATATACACACACATATAATGAAATATATACTCTTGTATATGTGTTGTGTAAAAGCACACACATATATAATAAAATATACATACACATATAATGAAATATATGCCCTTGTATATATGTTGTATAAATATATAAATACACACGTAATAAAACACACACACAAGAAAACACACCACCAACACATATGTATGTGTAAGTGTGGACATATCTGTGACATACATGTTAGTGCATACAAATCTGAGTGTGTGTCCATTATGGCAGAGCCTGTGTCATCATGTTTATATGTGTGCATATGTGTGGGTATATATACATGTATAATTAATATGCATGTACACACATACATATTACATGGCAGGAGTGCGTTTAATGGTGGGTGAGTGTAGTATATTGAGAAGAATGCTGGATATAGAATAAGCAGATCTGACTTTTAGTCCTGGCTCTTCTGTTCACTATCTATTTGACTTTGAGCAAGTCATTTTACTTAATCTATAAAAATGAGGGATTTGGACAAGGTAACTTGAACATCCTTTTATCTCTCAATCTGACCAGCAGCCAAAATAAAAACACTTATGGTGAGATCATGAATCAGAAGGTTTTTTTTTGTTGTTGTTGTTGTTGTTGTTTTTGGGGGATGTTGTTTGTTTTAGTTAGTGCACACTACAGAGTATCTTGGATGGAAGGTAGATTTCTTTGGGGTTTTATGTACCAAAAATTACCCATTCTTTGAATTCTCCAAACCTATCAGTATGCCTTGCATATAGAAGGAACTTAATAAATGTTTGTGGAATTGAATGGAATACAATCTTTTTTTAAAAATGTGCTTTAATCTGTAATCAGACTTCATCAGTTTTCTTTTCTTTCTTTCTTTCTTTCTTTTTCTTTTCTTTTTTTTTTCCCTGAGGTAATTGGGATTAAGTGACTTGCCCAGGGTCACACAGCTAGGATGTGTTAAGTGTCTGAGGTCAGATTTGAACTTAGGTTCTCCTGACTTCAAGGCTGGGGCTCTATCCACTGTATCACCTAGCTGCCCCTGGAATAGAGTCTTTTAAAAAAAATTTCTTTTTGACATAGTAGATATATTCAAATAAACATTGATATGAAGTACAAATACCCCCCAAAGTTAAGCAAAAATGTTCAATATAATGATTGGGAGTGATAACAAGTACTTGGCATTTTTCAGTTTTGAAGTTTGTCATTTTTTAAAAATACATTTTTATTGATACCCTTTATATATATATATACATATCTATATGTATACATATATGTACATATATGTATACATTTCCCCCCAGGATCTTCCCTTCCACCTTTTTTCCAGACATTGATCCCTTATAAAATATGTTTTTTTTTAAAAGTCAGCAAAACTCATGAAAACATTGGAAAAAATCTGAAAATATGTGCAATGTATTGGCATTTCTCACTTCTATAAAGGTGTGGTTGAGTCTATCTTCTCATAGCTCTTAAATTTTTTTTTTGAGCAAAATTTGCTCCTTAATAATTTTGTAACATTCATTTTGGATTTTTTTTGGAGGTGATTCTTTTACATTTTTGTAATCATCATGCACATTGTTTTCTTAGCTGTTTACTTCATGCAGTTGCTATATATAAATATATATATGTATATGTATATATATGTCTTCACATAGAAGAATCACATCATATAGATCTTTCCATGCTATCTTGTGTTTATTATATTATATTCATCATTTTCAATAGTACAGTAATGTCACAGTAATGTGATATGTATTGATATGCCATAATTTGTTCAACCATTCCTCAATGGATATTCCTAAATTCTTTCATAGCATAAAAAGTTCAGACAATTCTTCCAAAGATTCTTTGAATATTTCATATTTGTTGTTTCTTATAACACAATGATGTAGAAAAGAATTGTTATCAAAGACTTCAAAGCAGAGACTTATAAAATTAATTATAAAATAAATGCTTATAAAATTTTCAGATAACATATATTTGGAAGGGGTAGTTAATGAGTTGAATGATAGATTAAGAGCTACCCTCTTCATCCCCCCCAAAAAAACTTAATAGGCAGAAATGCCCTCCTCAAAGTTACCACTGACTACTGTTAATTGCTTGATATGATGACCTTTTATGAGTTTTCTGCATCTCTCTGGGACAAGTGATACTGTTGACCATGTCCTCTTGGAGAGGAGCCAGCTCCACAGCTGAGTGGACTGTTTGACCCAGCCTGGCAGTAGACTGATAACTAAGTAGTAGTAGTCTATCTAACTAAGATGCTATCCTCTTCAAAGAGTCAGCCAGAGTGAGTCATTGATCACTAATTCACAGCCCAGAATTAACTTAATGAGGTTCCTCCTGAAAAAGAAAGGTCATCAAGGCTCTGTAGTTCATAAGCTGTGAATTTCCTTGGCCACATTTCCTTTTTATACACATGTACCACTATCACTACACTTAAAAATATTTTTTATTGATGTCTTTAGTCTTTTTGGTTTTTTTTGCATTACCATGGTTTTCCCAAGTATAATTCTCATTCTTCCCTCCAAAGAGTACTTCAATATAAGAAATAATTAAAATTTTAAAAAATGAAAAGAAAGATCAATATAACTGTTTATTACATATAAAAGATCTGAAAATATATACAATGTTCAACACCTGTAGACCTGCAGATCTTTGCACAGGGATTTGGTGAGGATGTCTTCTCATATCTTTTCTTTAAAGTCATGCTTTTTAAAAAATAATATTGTAACATTCACTTTTGATTTTTTTTGTTGTGGTTATTCTTTCTGTTTACTTCATTGGATTAATTATGTATATTGTTTTCTTGACTTTTTTTACTTCACTCTGCATCAGTTCATGTAGCTCTTTCCATGATTCTCTGAATTTATTAAATCCATTTTTTTCTTATAGCATAGTAATATTGCATTATGTTTACGTATCACAATTTGTTTAGCCACCCTCCCATCCATAAACATTTACTTTGTTTCCATTTTTTTGCTACTATTAAAAATACTCCTTTTTTTGTTCTAGTTGTTCTTTCTGTTTACTCCATGAAATAATTGTGTATTTTGTTTTCCTGGCTTTTTTATTTCACTCTGTATCAGTTCATGTAGATCTTTCCATGCTTCTCTGCATTTATCACATTCATTTTTTCTTATAGAATAGTAATATTACATTCTTTATGTATCATAATTTGTTTAGCCATGCTCCCCATCCATAAATATTTACTTTGTTTCCAATTTTTGCTACTATAAAAAATGCTACTATGAATATTTTAGAGTGTATGGAAACTTTCTTCTTATAGCCTTCTTGGAGTATAAACCTAATAAGGGAATCTTTGGATCACAGGATATGGGCCTTTAGCCATTTTATTTGCATAGTTCTAAATTGTTTTCCAAAATGATTGTACTGATTCCCAACTTTCCAATAATGCTCCAGTGTGCCTATCTTATTACAAACTTTCCAACATTAAGTATTTCCCTCCCCCCAACCTTTTTTGGTTATTTCCCCCCTAATTTTCAGGGTATAAAGTGAAACCTCAGGTTTGTTTTAATTTATGCTTTTTTTTAATTAGTGATTTGGAGCATTCTCTCATATAACTATTAGTAGTTTCCAATTTTTCTTTTAAGAACTGTTTGTTTATATCTTTTGACCACTTATCTATGAACGACTTTTGGCATCACACACACATTCACATGCATACACACACACACACAACATCCATATGCATATATTTTACATACAAAACTTTATCAAATAAATTTGATACAGATTTTTAAAAAATCATTCCATTCTTTTTTTTTATTTTAGATACCCTAATTTTATCTGTGCAGAAGTTTTTCAGTTTTTTTAATCTGAGTTATTTACTTTATTTTTTGTGATTGTTTTTATTTCCTATTTGGTTTAGAATACATCTCCTAGAGATCAATGTACATGGCAAAAATAATACTATATGATGATCAATTCTGATGGACATGGCTCTCTTCAATAATGAAATGCTTCAAACCAGTTTCAATTGTTCAGTGAAGAAAGCCATATACATCCAAAGAGAGGGATGTGAAATGTGGACCACAACATAACATTTTCATGCTCTCTATCGATGTTTGCTTGCGTTGTTTCCTTTCTCTGATTTTTCTTTCTTGTAGATATGTTTTTTCTTGCACAAAAATGATGTGTGGAAATATGTATGCATATATTCGATTTGTCAAGTATTGTAACATAATTAACATGTAGTAGATATCCTGCCATCTAGGGGAGGGGTGGGGAGTAGGGGGGAAAATTTGTAACAGAAAGCTTTGTAAGGGTTAATGTTGAAGAATTACCCATACATATGTTTTACAAATAAAAAGTCTTAATAAAAAAATAAAAAAAGAAATACATCTCCTAGAGAGCTACCTGCATTCAGAGAGAGGACTGTTGGGACTGAGTGTGGATCATGACACAGCATTTTCACCTCTTTTTGTTGTTTGCTTGTTTTTTGTTTTCTTTCTCATTTTTTCCCTCTTTGATCTGATTTTTTTTTTGTGCAACATGATAATTGTGGAAATATGTATGGAAGAATTGCACATATTTACACATATTGGATTACTTGCAGTCTAAGGGAAGAGATGGGGGAAGGCAGGGAGAAAAAATTTGGAACACAGGGTTTTTCAAGGGTGAATGCTGAAAACTATCTATGCATGCATTTTGAAAATAAAAGGCTAAAAAAAGAATACATCTCCTGTCAATATGAACTGTCATAGGTAAGCCAAGCCAATTTAATAAAAATGACAGTTCTATAAATTTAATTTACTTATTCAGTGCCATACCAATAAAACTATAAAGAATTATTTTATAGAACTAGAAAAAATAAAATCTATTTGAAAGAACAATAAGTTAAGAACATAAGGGAATTGATGAAAAAATATGAAAGAGGGCAGTTTAGCAGTATCTGATTCCAAACTATATTACAAATTATGAAAACAATCTGGAACTGGCTAAGAAATAAAGTGGTAGATCAATGGAATAGATTAGATACACAAAACAAAGGACTCAAAAACTATAGTAATCTAATGTTTAGTAAACCTAAAAATTCAAGATTATCATTTAATGAAAATTGCTCAGAAAACTAGAAAGCAGTTTGGAAGAAACCAGACATAGGCCAATATCTCATAAACCATATACCAAGTTAAGATCAAAATGGATAAATGAGTTAGGCATGTAAAGTGATATCATAAGTAAAATTAAGGGAACATGGGAAAAATGTGCCTGTTAGATCTATGGGTAAGAAAAGAGTTTATAACCAAACAAGAAATAGACAGACAGGAAGTAAAATGGATAATTTTGATTACATGAAATTAGAAAGATTTTACATAAACAAAACTAATGCATAAATAATTGAAAAGAAAACAGAAAACTGGGAAAAATTTGTACAGCAAGTTTCTCTGATAAAAGCTAATTTCTCAAATATATAGGGAACTGAGACAAATTTATGAAAATACGAAAGGATATGAACAACAAATTTTCAGAAAAAGAAATCAAAGTTATCAATAATCATATGAAAAAATGTACTAAGTCACTATTGATTAGAGAACTATTAATTAAACAATTCTGAGATTCCATCTCACACATATGAGGTTGGCTATTATAAGAGAAAAGGAAAATGACAAATACTGTCGAGGATGTGGAAAAATTGGGATACTAATGCACTGTTGAGGAGTTGTGAACTAGTCTAATCATTCTGGGGAAAAACTTGAAACTACTCACTAAGGGCTATCAGACTGTGCATACCCTTTGATCTAGTAATAATGACTAGTAGGTTTGTATCACAAAGACACCAAAGGTAGGGTAAAAGGACCTATTTATATAAAAATATTTATAGCAACTGTTTTCATGGCAGCAATGAATTGAAAATTGAAGGGATGCCCATCAAATTGGAGAATGGTTGAACAAGTTGTAGTATATGATTATGATAGAATATTATTGTGCTGTCAGGATGAGTAAGATGGTTTCAGAAAAAAACTGGGATGAATTATATTAAACAATACAAAGTCAAGTGAGCAGAACCAGAACATTGTATACAGCAAGAGCATGTTTGTAATCAACTGTAAAAACTACTCTGATCAGGGCAATGATCCAAGATAATTCCAAAAGACTCAGGATGAAAAATGCTATCTATCTCCATAAAGAGAATTGATGAACTCTGAATTCAGATTGAAGGCTACTCCCTGCTTTTTTGTGCGAGTGTATTTTCTTTTACTAATGTGAAAATGTTTTGCATGATCTCACATATACAATCTATATCATATTGCTTGTTTTCTCAAAGATGGAAAAGAGGAGGGAGGAAGAAAATTTGAAATTCAAAATTTAAAAATATGAATGTTTTTTTACATGTAATTAGGAAATGTTTAATGAAATAAATAAAAAATATATAAAATGCATCTCTTATCCATAGCTATGAGATGTATGTAATCTGCTTTTCTATTTTTTATTGTATGATCTTTAATATTAAGTTCTTATAACCATTAAAATGTTTTGCATTAAACTGTATAAGGAACAACTGTATTAGGTTGAGCATAATTTCTTTCAGATTGCTTTCTAACTTTCCTATTAGTTTTTATCAAATAGGGAATTCTTTCCTAATTAATTTATGTTCCTAGCTAATTGTGTACTGGTTTGTGTGTTGTTTTTGATACTCCCTAGATCTACCTCCCTATTTTTTTCATTTTTCCATTATAACTTTCTTTTTTTTATTAAAGATTTTTATTTGCAAAACATATGCATGGGTAATTTTTCATCATTGACCCTTGCAAAGCTTTCTGTTACAAATTTTTCCTTCCTTCCCCCCACCCTTTCCCCTAGATGGCAGTAAGTCTGATACATGTTAATCATGTTAAAATACTTGACAAATCAAATATGTGTATACATATTTATACAGTTATCTTGCTGTACAAAAAAAATTGGATCTACAAGAAAAAAAAATCTGAGAAGGGAAACATAATGCAAGCAAACATCAATAGAAAGCATGAAAATGCTATTTTGTGGTCCACCCTCAGATCCCATAGGCCTCTCCCTGGGTGTATATGGCTTTCTTCATCACTGAACAACTGGAACTGGTTTGAAACATCTTATTGTTGAAGAGAGCCATGTCCATCAGAATTGATTATCATATAGTCTTGTTGTTGCCTTGTACAATGATCTCCTGGTTCTGCTCATTTCACTTAGCTGAAGTTCATGCAAGTCTCTCCTGGCCTCTCTGAAATCGTCCTGCTGGTCATTTCTTATAGAACAATAATATTCCATGACATTCATATACCATAACTTATTCAGCCATTCTCCAATTGACGGGCAGCCATTCAGTTTCCAGTTTCTTGCCACTATAGAAAGGGCTGTCACAAACATTTTTGCACATGTGGGTCCTTTTCCCTCCTTTAAGATCTCTTTGGGATATAAGTCCAATAGAAACACTGCTGGGTCAAAGGGTATGCACAGTTTGATAGCCCTTTGGGCATAGTTCCAAATTGCTCTCCAGAATGATTGGATGTGTTCACAGTTCCACCAACAATGTATCAGTGTCCCACTTTTCCCACATCCCCTCCAATATTTGTCATTACTTTTTCATGCCATCTTAGCCAATCTGACAGGTGTATAATGATATCTCAGCGTTGTCTTAATTTGCATTTCTCTGATCAATAGTGATTGGAGCACCTTTTCATATGACTAGAAATAGTTTTAATTTCATCACCTGAAAATTATCTGTTCATATCCTTTGACCATTTATCAATTGGAGAATGGCTTGAATTCTTATAAGTATGAGTCAATTCTCTATATATTTTAGAAATGTACCTCCCTACTTTTTAATCACTACCAGATAGTTTTGATGATTGTTGCTTTATTATATAATTCAAGTCTTTTCATTATTTTCCTTGATATTTTATTTTTATTTCTTCTTTTATTTTTTCCAAATTAATTTAAGTATTTCCTTTGACAATTTGATTGGTATAGCCTTAAAAGTATAAATAAACTTTGGTAGCTTTGCTATTTTTATTATATTTGCATATTCCTCAAGCTATTTAAGTTATTTTTTTAAAGAATACTTTTTAAAAAATTACATTTCATTTTCTTTTCAGTTCCAAGTCCTTTCCTTAACCCCACTCACTGAGAAAACAAGAAAAAAAATACAAATATATATAGTCATGCAAAACAAATGTTCATATTAACCACGTTCTAAAAAGAAAGAAAAAATAAATGAAAATATATTTCAATGTGCACTCTGAGTCTATTGGTTCTTTATTTGGAGCTATATAGTATGTTTCTTCATGAATCCTTGCAATTGTGGTTGGTCATTTTAATGTTCAGAATTACTAAGTCTTTCAAATCTTTACAATATTGCTGTTACTGTGTAAATTGTTTTCTTAGTTCTGTTCACTTTATTCTGTCAGTTCATTTAAGACATCTCAGATTTTTCTGAAACCATGCCCTTTATAATTTTTTACAACACAATAGTAGTGCATCATATTCATATACTGTAATTTGTTCATCCATTCCTTTCAATTTCTGTTTTTTTTTGCCACTACAAAAAGAGCTATTATACATATTTTTGTATGTATGGGTCTTGTTCTTTCCTTGATTTCTTTGGGAGAATAGATCTAGTAAAGACATTGTATAGTAGAAGATATGTATAGCTTAATAGCCTTTTGGGCCTAGTTCCAAATTGTTTTCCAGAATGGCTAGACTGCATTAGTGTGTCTATTTACTCATATCCCCTCCAGAGTTTTTCATTTTCCTTTTTTTGTGGCCATCTTAGACAATCTAATGAGTGTGAGGTAGTATCTCAGAGCTGTTTAAATTTTTATTTCATGCAAATTAAGACAACTCTGAGGTACCACTACACACCTGTCAGATTGGCTAAAATGTCAGGAAAAGATAATGATGAATGTTGGAGGGGATGTGGAAAAACTGGGACACTGATACACTGTTGGTGCAACTGTGAATGGATCCAACCATTCTGGAGAGCAATTTAGAACTATGCTCAAAAAGTTATCAAACTGTGCATACCCTTTGACCCAGCAGTGTTTCTATTGGGCTTATATCCCAAAGAGATCTTAAAGGAAGGAAAGGGACCCACATGTGCAAGAATGTTTGTGGCAGCCCTTTTTGTGGTGGCTAGAAACTGGAAACTGAATGGATGCCCATCAATTGGAGAATGGCTGAATGAACTATGGTATATGAATGTCATGGAATATTATTGTTCTGTAAGAAACGATCAGCAGGACGATTTCAGAGAGGCCTGGAGAGACTTGAATGAACTGATGCTGAGTGAAATAAGCAGAACCAGGAGATCATTATACACAGCAACAACAATAATACATGATGATCAACTCTGATGGACATGGCTCTCTGCAACAAAGAATTGTCTCAAACCAGTTCTAATTGTTCAGTGAAGAAAGCCATATACACCCAGAGAGAGGTATATGAAATGTGGACCACAGCATAACATTTTCATGCTCTCTATTGATGTTTGCTTGCATTGTGCTTCCTTTCTCTGATTTTCTTTTTTTTCTTGTAGATAGGATTTTTCTTGCACAACTTGTCAAGTATTTCAACATTATTAACATGTAGTGGACTTCCTGCCATCTAGGGGATGGGAGGGGACTGGGGGTAAAATTTGTAACGGAAAGCATTGTAAAGATCAATGCTGAGGAACTACCTATACATATGTTATACAAATAAAAAGCTTTAATAAAAAAAGAACAGTAAGACACACATTCCCCCCACATACTTTAAAATAAAAATGAAAAAGCATACAAACAAAAAAAATAAATTAAAAAAAAAGAAAGAAACGATCAGCAGGATGATTTCAGAGAGGCCTGGAGAGACTTGCATGAACTGATGCTGAGCGAAATGAACAGAACCAGATCATTATACATGGCAACAACAATACTATATGATGATCAATTCTGATGGACATGGTTCTCTTCAACAATGAAATGTTTCAAACCACTTCCAATTGTTCAGTAAAGAAAACCATATACACCCAGAGAGAGGGAGATGAGATATGGACCACAACATAATATTTTCATACTCTCTATTGATGTTTGCTTGCATTGGGTTTCCTTTTTCAGATATTTTTTGTTCATGTAGATACGATTGTTCTTGCACAGCAAGATAATATGGAAGCATGTATACATATATACGACTTGTCAAATATTTTAAAATAATTAACATGTAGTGGACTTCCTGCCATCTGGGAAGGGGAGGGGACTGGGGGGGAAATTTGTAACGGAAAGCTTTGCAATGGTCAATGTTGAAGAACTACCCATACATATGTTATGTAAATAAAAAGCTTTAATAATAATAATAATAAAATTTTTATTTCAATAATAATAAATGATTTAGAGCATTTTTAAAAATATAGCTATTGATAGCTTTGGGTTTCTTTTCTGAAAACGATTTATTCATATCCTATGACCATCTGTCAGTTAGGGAATGGCTTTATTCTTATAAATTTGACTTAATTCTTTAGATATTTTAGAAGTGAGACCTTTATTAGAGAAACTTGCTACAATTTTTTTTCTCTAGTTTACTGCTATTTTTCTTCTAATTTTAGTTTCATTGATTTTCTTTGTGCAAAACCTTTAAAATTTTATGTGATCAAAATTATCCATTTTAGCTTAAGGAAAACTTTAAAATTGAATTTCTATAAGCATTTTGTATGCTTGAGTAGATTAATTCTCAGATATTTTATGTGTTGCATAGTCATTTGGAATAGGTTTTCCCTTTCTATAACTGCCTACTGGATTTTGTTGTTATTATATAGAAACACTTTCCATTTTTGAGGGTTTATTTTTATAGCTTGCACCTTGTTGAAGCTATTATTTTAATTAGTATTTTTGCTGATTCCCTAGGATCTTCTAAGCAAATCATGTTACCAGCAAATAAGGATAATTTTGTTTCTTCTTTCTTTTTACATTTTTAATTTCTTTTTCTTATACTACTCTTGCTAACATTTCAGAAACTATATCAAATAAAAGCACATTTCTATATATTGCCATATTACATTTAAACATTTCTACATATTACTAACAAAATCCAGATGGAAGAGATAAAAAAGAAATTCTAATTAACATAACCATAGATGTATAAAATACTTAAAAGTCTACGTGCCAGGACACACACAGGAACTATATGAACAAAATTAAAAAGCACTCCACACAAATAAAGACACTTCTAAATAATTGGAGAAATAGGTCAAGGCAATATAATAAAAATGATAATAATACCTAAATTATTCAGTGGCATACCAATCAAATTATCAAAGAATTACTTTATTGAGCTAGAAAAAATAATAACTCATCTGGAGAAAAAAAAAGTGTCAGAGGAATAAATGGGAAAAAAAATGCAAAGGAAGGGGGGAGGGGCTACCAGATTTCACACTATACTACAACACTATAACCAAAACAACTTGTTACTGGATAAGAAATAGGGAGATTTTTTAGTGGAACAGATTGGGTACACACACAATATACAGTAAAAGTGAGAAGCATAGTTGTCCTTTTTCATTCCTATACTTATTAGGAAAGTTTCTAGTGTATTTCTATTGCATATGATACTTGATTTTGGTTTTAGGTAAATAATTTCTTATGATTTTTAAAAAAGACTTCCTATATTTTGTGAGATTTTTTAAAAAAGCATAAACGAGTGCTGTACTTTATTCAAAGCCTTTTTTTCCTCCTCTCATATATTTAGAAAACTACATGGTTTGGGATGATTTTTGCTTTTTTTTTTTTTTTTTTTAAATATAGGTAGGTTTAATTCAAATAAAGAATCCACTGAAGTGACTCCATGTACTCAGACTCACCCTACTTGAAGTTATAATTCTATAAAATAGAGTAATGAGTTCTAGCCCAATGGAAACATGTAGTGTAAATTCAAATAGTGTGATTATTTAAGAGGATTCATTATTTGCATTAATCAGAACATAGATATGTGATTGTTTTTCCCCCAATGTTGAATAATACTTATATCTCTGGTTGAAATCCAACTAGGCATGATCAATAATTTCTCACATAAATCACTGTAATCTTTTTTGACAGGATTTTGTTTAACTTTTTAAAAATTCATTAATGGTATGTCTATAGTTTTCCTTCTATATTTCATCTTTCCCTGTTTTATGAATATATTTGTTTCAAAAAAAGGAATCTGATAGGATATTTCTCAGTTTTTGAGAACAATTTATGTACAATTATATTCAACTATTTCTGCTGTGCTTTCATAAATTCTGCTTTCACAATTTTTAACTATTCAGGAATAGCCTACTGTAGTTCTATACTCTTTTGGGAATTCACAAGGTCCTTTGAGTCATGAGATGTTAATTTTTGTTTTTAATATTGATTCAAAGATATCTGGACTCTTTTAGTTGATCTTGATGGTCATATTTCTATTAGTAATGTCTTCCCTATTGATTTATCTGCTATGCTCCAGGTCTTTAATTACGTTTTTTCCCCTCTTAAATCTCTGATAATTTTGGTCTTTTATATTCCTATTGCTCAGTTTGGGACTCCTTCCCTTTTAATGATAGTTTCCCTGATATCTGACCCTCAAAGATATATCAGTCTCTTCTCACATCAGACAATTCACCTTTTACTGTCTTCAGTCTCTGCTTCAAGTGACAGAACTGGCCCAAGAGTCATACTGGGATCTTTCTCCTAGCTTTGGAGTATCATACATTGCATGTAAGACTTTTGTTGGGCTCTGTTGTAGCATTGAATACTTTCATGGACCTGTCCTCAAAATGCCTTTTTTTTTATGACACAGGGAGAGGGCAGTAAGAAGTGGTTGTAAAACTGAATTATGTTGTAAATCCTTGAGTATGCTTATGTAGCTCTGCTTGAGTATAGTGAGTGAATAGATGAGGGAATATAGAGCGAGGGCATTAGGAGTTAGGGATTAACCTTCTTTAATCATTGAATTGTTGTCTTATTAGGGTTCTTGGTGACCTAAACCACAGAGGCAGCTGAAATTGTTTTATCTTTCGTGCATAAATCCTATTTTGGAGAGGTTTGAAAGGCCATGAACAATGGTTAAAATGTAGTCTATTTTGTTGGTTAAATGACCCAGAAATCTACTCTTATAATCTAAATTTGTGCCCACTCTTCCCTTCCTGGACTCTCTATTTGTGGGAGATGATGTCTCAAATTTTGTGGATAATGCTTTGCAACTACAACTTTTGTTATATTTAAACAAATATCATTACTAAAGAACTGAGTCTACTGATTTTTTTTAAAAAGGAAAGCAAACTATTGGGGGCCCATAAGATTCGATATTAGGCTAGATACTGTAAGGTTACCCTTGGAACTTTGAGTGGCAGCTACCCCTAAAGGAACCCAATTTGCCAAAACTAGAGGTGAGCCCTGGAGGAAGTCTACTCTGCATAATGGTCCAGAACAAATGAGAACATTTATAGTGCTGTTGTCAGTTCTAGATGCTGCATTTTAGAAAGGACATCTGAAATGTGTCTAGAAGAGAGTAACCAAGATGGAAAGAACTTAAAAGTTGCAATGAATGAGGATAGATAAAGGAATTATGAATGTTTAGCCTGCTGAGTTGTCATTCTTTTTTTTTTAATTAAAGCTTTTTATTTACATAACATATGTATGGGTAGTTCCTCAGCATTGATCCTTACAAAGCTTTCCATTACAAATTTTACCCCCAGTCCCCTCCCCTCCCCTAGATGGCAGGAAGTCCACTACATGTTAATAATGTTAAAATATTTGACAAGTTGTTGTACAAGAAACATCCCATATACAAGAAAAAAAATCAGAGAAAGGAAACACAATGCAAGCAAACATCAATAGAAAGCATGAAAATATTATGTTGTGGTCCACATTTCATATCCCTCTCTCTGGGTGTATATAGCTTTCTTCACTGAACAATTAGAACTGGTTTGAGACATTACTTTGTTGCAGAAATCTATGTCCATCAGAGTTGATCATCATGTAATATTGTTGTTGTTGTGCATAATGATCTCCTGGTTCTGCTCATTTCACTCAGCATCAGTTCATGCAAGTCTCTACAGGCCTCTCTGAAATTGTCCTGCTGGTCGTTTCTTACAGAGCGATAATATTCCATGACATTCATATTCCATAATTTATTCAGCCATTCTCCAATTGATGGGCATCCATTCAGTTTCCAGTTTCTTGCCACTACAAAAAGGGCTGCCACAAACATTCTTGCACATGTAGGTCCCTTTCCTTCCTTTAAGATCTCTTTGGGATACAAGCCCAATAGAAACACTGCTGGGTCAAAAGGGTATGCACAGCTTGATAACTTTTTGAGCATAGCTCCAAATTGCTCTCCAGAATGGTTG
>JAJPUD010005261.1:102198-132949 GCA_023553655.1 Myrmecobius fasciatus | reverse complement strand
TTGACCATTTATCGATTGGAGAATGGCTTGAATTCTTATAAATATGAGACAATTCTCTATATATTTTAGAAATGAGGCCTTTATCAGAACCATTAAATGTAAAGATGATTTCCCAATTTGATGCTTCCCTCCTAATCTTGTCTGCATTAGTTTTGTTTGTACAGAAACTTTTTAACTTAATATAATCAAAATTATCTATCTGGTGTTCAATTAAGAGTTCCAGTTCTTCTTTGGACATAAATTTATTCCATCTCCACAGGTCTGAGAGGTAAACTATACTATGTTCCTCTAATTTGCTTATAATATCACTCTTTATATCCAAATCATGAACCCATTTAGATCTTATCTTGGTATGTGGTGTTAGGCATGGGTCAAGCCCTAATTTCTTCCACACTAGTTTCCAATTTTCCCAGAAGTTTTTGCTGAATAGTGAGTACTTATCCCAAAAGCTGGGGTCTTTGGGTTTATCAAACACTAAAGTGCTAACGTTATTACCTAGATTGTTCTGATATCCTATGCCACTGATTGACTACTCTATTTCTCAGCCAGTACCAAATGGTTTTGATGACCGCTGCTTTATAATATAGTTTTAGATCCGGTACAGCAAGGCCACCTTGAGTTCAGTCCTTCTAAGAGAAAATTTTTTTTATTTTGCTTTTTTTTTTTGTTGAGGCAATTGGGGTTAAGTGACTTGCCCAGGGTCACACAGCTAGGGAATGTTAAGTGTCTGAGACCAGATTTGAACTCAGGTTTTCCTGACTTCAGGGCTGGTGCTCTATCCACTGCGCCACCTAGCTGCCCCCTTCTAAGAGAAAATTTACGAGGGGCATGAACACAATCTGAAAACATTTGAAGTGCCTGGCACCAGAAGTCAGAGCGAGGAGCAATGGATAGAAAGGTAGATTTTCATTTCCTATAAGGAAAAACTTTCTAACAACTAGAATTCTGCTATAATGGAATGGACTAAGGGAGTGAGTTCACAGGATGTCAAACTTAGAAGGGCTTTTAAAAAATCATCTCTTCTATTTTCCCTTCTATTAGTTTATCCCTTTCTTTTCCTCCTTTCCCTCCCACTTCCCTCTAGCAACAGACATGTTTCTATGTGAAATCAAGTGTCTGATATACACTTTTAGAGCCCAACCTGATGAGAGTAAGATTTACACAATGCTCATCTCCCTCCCCTCTTTCTCTCAATTATATTAGGTTTTCTTTGCCTCTTTAAGAGATTTTACCTTGTTTTACCTCCTTTTTTTAAAAAATCTTATTTTACCACTTTTTCCCTCTTTTCCCCAGTATGAAAACCTTTCCCCCTTTAGTTTTCTTTTTCATATTATCAAAGTAATATCTAGTTAATTATACCCCAAACTTTAAGTATCCCCATAGTAGAAATAAAGTTCTCAAGAGTCCTTTCCTTTTTACCTTTTTATGCTTCTCTTGAGTTCTGTGTTTGGATGTCGAATTTTTTGTTCAGATCTGGTCTTTTCATTAGAAATAGGTGAAATTCACCTATATCATTGAATGACCATCTTCTTCCCTGGAGGATAATGCTCATTCTAGCTGGATAGGTTATTCTTGGCTGTAATCCAAGTTCCTTTGCCTTTCAGAATATCTAGTACCAGGCCCTTCGATCATTCAATATGGAGGCTGATAGATCATGTGTGATTCTAATTATTGATCCTCAGTATTTGAATTGTTTCTTTCTAGCTGCTAGCAGAATCTTTTCCTTGGTGCGATAGTCCTGAAATTTAGCCACGATATTCCTTGAGGTTTTAATTTTGGGGTCTCTTTCAGGAGGTGATCGGTGAATTCTTTCAATGGTGATTTTGCCTTCTGATTCTACAATCTCAGGGCAGTTTTCTTTCAGGATTTCCTGGAAGATAGTGTTTAGATTCTTTTTTTCATCATGATTTTCAGGAAGTCCAATAATCCTTAGATTGTGTCTCCTAGATCTATTTTCCAAGTCAGTTGTTTTTCCTAGGAGATATTTCATATTTTCTTCTAATTTTTCATTTTTTTTTGTTTTTGTTTGACTGATTCTTGAAGTCTTATTGAGTCATTCACTTGCATTTGTTCAATTCTTATTTTTAAAGTGTTGTTTTCTTCAGTTACCTTTTTAAGCTTCTTTTGTAACTGGCCAATTTGTTCATTGCACTCTTTTTCCACTTCACTAATTTTATTTTTCAATAAATTGGTGTCTTTATCATATCTCTTTTGGAGGGCTTCTTGCACTGATTTCAGTTTATTTTTCCATTTATCCTCCAGCTCTCTTTTCAGATTCTGTATGCAATCTTCCAGAAAGGCCTTTTGAAAAGGGGACCAGTGATGGTCCTTAATAACTTCCTCTGGAGTTTTGTCTAAAGGAACCTCAGGATCTGGGGTCAGCCCTTCTTTCTCTCGATAGAAGCTGTCTATGGTGAGAGCTCTCTTTTGCTTCTTCATTTTTTTTAGACAGCATGGATGTCTCTTTAAGGCTCGGAAAAATGGCTGCTGAAGTTCTTTGCCCTGGGGCAATTCGTTGAATTAACTTAAGGTGCTGGGCCGGTGGGGGCTAGGATTAAGTCCGAATTACTCCTTAAACAAGGTAAGTCTGCCAGAACACCTGCCCCAAATCAGGGCAGAGTGTCCCGAGTGCCTCAGATAAACTCCAGGTGTTTGGAGTTTGGAGTTTCTGCCCCGATGAGCTGAGTCCCACCCTCACTTCCAGCCCTCACCGAGTCCACTGTTTATCCCTCTGTCTGAATTAAACAAACCTGATATGAAGTTCTTCAGAGATATCTGCAAGCAGTGTCCAAGTATTTCTGAATTCGTTGACTTGAAGATCAGTTCAGAGGCTTATTTTATTGTTGATTTGAGAGAAGATCGGAGGAGGACGCAGAGAGTCACGTTTTCACTTCGCCATCTTGGCTCCGCCCCCCCCAAAGTCAAAAAATCATCTCTTTATAAGTTTATAGATCTAGGACTGGAAGGAACTTTAGAGTTTGATCCCATCCCTTTAAATATAAGGGAACTATAAGGGGGATGTTAAATGACTTGCCCAGAGTCACATCAGTAGCTAAATTGCAGAAGTATTAGAAGCCAAATCCTTGGTGGGATTCCAGAGTTAGTGATCTATCTTCTCTATGATGCTATCTCTTTACTCTTTATTTTTACAGATGGATGAAAGAAGAAAAGTAATTTTCCTGAAGTCTAACAGGTAGCAAATAGCAGAACTAGAACTGTGTTATCCAAAAAGTATTAGTGGTGAAGGCAGGGGATCCAGAAAGCCTCATCATTTTACCTGTCCTCCTCACTTAAACCCATCCATAATTCTCAGGGTAAGCGTCCCAGAAATCCAATTCCTCTTATTCAGTCTTTCTGGACAAAGGTAACTTGATCTAATGATGGGCTGAATGAACTTCAGCAAAAGACTATGTCCCTGGCAGCAATCCAGTATCTGAGTGGGCCCTAGAGAGGAGCAAGTAAACCTTGTGGAATTGTACAGAGTGATCCTGTACAGATACCTACTGTCACTTTATACAATCTGGAGGTGAGTGATATTTGTCAACTCCTAAGGTTATCTTGTATAAACAGGAAAGCCGACCACCAGTTGATTAACTAATGTATATAATTAACAGGGTTAGCATACCTTGCTTTGGGTCCTTTTCCATAAAAGGCCCCATCTTTCTCTTTGTTATTTGTGAGTTCATTAAGAACTATGCTTGCTTGCTAAGTATAATAATGAAGCATTTCCCCTTGACCTGGAGACTGAGTTTGTGAATTCATTCTAGATGACTCCTCACCTTCGTGACTTGTGCCTCATCATGACTTGTTGGACCTAATCACTGTCTCTCTCAAGAAGACTGTTTTTTCCTTCTGTCAAGTATACACTGGCTTTGTGCCCTAAACTTGGGTCAGGGTCAGGGGGAGGGGCTTCATCCTGGCTGGAGTTTACTTTTTTTTGACTCCAACTTTTCCTGTGGACCTTACCCCATCATATTGATCCAGGCATACAGACACCATGCATTTCTTACTGCTATTTGGAACCCTATTGATGGGCCCGGGGCTGGTACTTATGGTGAGATAACCCTAATGGTGAATAAGATCAAGAGAACCTTGTAAAGGGGGAAGAGGTTGAGGTATATGTGTTGTTTTCAGACTCTGGGAGAAGGGGATTATTCCAGGAGAAGAAGAATAGGAGAGATGAGAGTTGATTTTAGGACTCCTTTGGGGAAGGGAAGAGGAACTATGAACAAAGGATTTAAGGTGGTCCCAGGAGAAATCAAATATAGACAAGAGTTAAAATTTCAGAGAGAACACACTTTGGGGACTGGGTTAGAAGGTCTTAGGTGAAGGAGGAGGGGCTATATTATAGGGTCTCAGTGGAAAGGAATCATGTTTCAGGAAATTCCTAGGGGGAAACATTCCTTTTTGGCCTTGGGTTCCTACCTCTGTCCCTGGATCTAACTGATTAGTTGTCCTTGAGAAGGAAAGAGAACAGAGTTCCCAACACTCCTTTCCCCTCACCTACTTTCTCCAGGTGTCTAGTACCCCAGGATTGGGAAGGCTTCTATTCTCATTCCTATCTGAACATCTCCAGGCATTGAGCTTTTCTAGGAATACAAGGTGTCTCCTCAATACAAGGGAGACATAAGAAATAAGAAACAAAATGGAAAGATGGTAGAAACATGGCTAAACAGCAACCTGAAAAAGTTCTGGGGGTTTTAGTTCCCGGAAACTCAAGATGAGTCAACAGTGTGATATATTAGACTAGGAAGTTAATATGATCTGAGGTTACTATAAGATATGCAAAGTATTCTGAGATAAGGAGATAGTCCTGATCAAATGAGATATTTGTAAGGCACTTTGCAAATATTAAAGAAATGTTAATTGTTTATTAGTATTCTCAATTATTAATGTAATCTGCCCTGACTGGACTCCATCTGGAGTATTGTAGATACTGGAACTATGGAGAAGGGAGAAAAAGGCTGGGGGTAGAGACTAGTACATCTATCTTTAGTTATTTGAGGGGTCACCACCTGAAAAGGTTAGATTTGTTCTGTTTTAGCTCCAGGGAGAGAACTTAGAGCAAAGGGTAGAAATTGTTGAAACAAATTCAAGTTTGAGATAAGATAGAGCTTCCCATCTGTTTGAGTCCTCCCAAAGTAGAATAAGGGTCTCTAGACAGTAAGTTCCCTCTCATTGAAGATTTTCTAGCAATATCTGGGGGACCATTTGTTAGATATATCACAGGGGGAACTTTGTTCAGGTATGAGTGGGACTAGACAACTGCTAAGGCCTTCTCTGACTCTGAAACTAGCCTGGGGATGAGGTGAAAGGGTTGGGCTCAGGTTCCCCACACTGGACTTCCTGAACATGGGGTGAAGAGGTCAAGAATGGGAACTGAGAAGGATGAATCAGGGCCTAGAAAGAAAAAAAATGGGGAAGTTCAGGGTCCTGAGGAGGGTGGTAGGGCTGTGTGTGAAGTGGGTGGGCTGGAAGGATAATCTCTGGATCTCTGACCTGGGGGAGAGAAAAGACAAAAGGAAAGTCTTTATGGGGAACATAGTGAAGAGAGATTTTAGGGGATAGTATGTGACCTAGAGGGGCAGGGCTAAGGTGGTACTACTTTTTCCCATCCTAATTTCCTGTAGGCCCCACCATGGAAAACTCCCAAAGAATCCATGACCACAACAGGTGAGTCTTCTTGGCTAGATTTCTGGACAAGTGACCACGGGGAAGATGATGATGGGGGTGGGGGGGCAGGAAAGTGGAGAGTTGTAGGGAAAAATGATCCCTTCATTGGGAAAGGACAAAAGGGCCAGTTTGGAATAGAATCTGGCTGGCCAGGGACACTCTAGCCTCAGTCTTTGAGTGAAGGTCTAGGTCTGGAGATGGTATGTAAATGAGTTGTTGCTATTATTGAAATTATAAGTGGGGAGGGAGGATGACTTTATACTTCCTCAGCTACAAACACCCACACCCCTCAGTTTCTTCTTAATGCCTTTTTCATTCCTAATGCCTCCCTCCCTTCCTTCCTTCTGGGTGTCCCACTCCCCTCCCCCAACCTGACCACTGATTTGTGAAATGGCAAACATCAAGCACCTGCTTTGTGTAGGCAACTGTGCCAGGCACTGGAGGTGGGGTACACAATGTACAGAGAAGCATCATTAGGTCCCAGAGACCTAGGCATAATTATTATTAGTTATGTGAGCATGGCCAAATCACTTAACCTTTCTGAGATCTACTCAGTTTTCTCATTTCTTATCAGCCTATTAATCAATAAGCATTTACTTAGTGCCTATTATATGTCAGACAACAAATCAACCAACAAGCATTTATTAAGCTCTTGCTATGTACTGTGCACTGTGTTAGGCAATGGATAATATTGTACTACCTTGGAGATGTGAGGAAATTATTTAGACTACAAAGCATTGTAGAAATTGAAGTTTATATTATATGCAGTCTGCCATTCAAATATTTGGAGAATGGATGAAAAGGCAGTGAAGTACAGTGGGACCCCTACAATCAGCCACCACACTACCTTTCCAGAGCAATTAGTCATCATTCAGCTTTGTACAATAGAACCAAGTCAGCACTGATAGCCTAGATTGTGTTTTATAAAGATTCTTTCTAGTTCCAACATCCAATGTTGCAAGAGCTCTCCCAGCTCGAACATTTTAATTGAGGTAGGTCACAAAGAGTTGAACACAAGTAACTCATCCCTCCTGATTTCATTCAGCAAACTCCAGTGGCTCCCAATTACTTGCAGAATGGAACAACAACAACAAAAAACTCTGGCTTTTAAAAGCCCTTCATATTTCTATTCTAGTCTTCATACATCTCTTATTCACATACTCTGTGACCCAGAGACATTCCATCCCCTGTCTGGACATTTTCATTAGTTGTTTCCCTCCTCACTGTTTCCTGGCCTCCTCAAACCCCCCCCCAGCATCCTTTAAATCTTAAGTCCCACTTTCTACTAGAGACTGGACATATATTTTTTTTAAATAAGTAATAAGGGTTAAGTGACTTGCCCAGGATCATCAAATTTGAACTCAGTTCCTCCTGACTCTGGGGCTGGGACTCTATCCATTCTCTGATCCAATTTTCCTTGATCTTAGTGTCTTCCTCAAGATTATATTTAATTTATCTAGTGTGTGCCTTGTTCATATATATACACATACATATACATATATATATACACACACACACACATATTTCTATATCTGTCTATTTGCATGTTGTCACCTCCTATGACTATGAAACTGTGAGCTCTTTGAGAACAGGAACTGATTTTAGTTTTTACCTTTCTTTATATCTTCAATAACTCATTTTGTTAGTGCTTAACAATGCTTGTTGATTTGACTTTTGTCCTGTCCCACTAACTAGACTTCTAGCCTCTGGAGGGTAGGTCTGGGATCTGTTGAATGCTGTAAGCGTTCATTTGATGTTTGTGGTTTAATTACAGTCATCACCAGTGGGGATCCCTGTTACTTCCCCTTCCAGTATCGAGGCCAGCTGTACCACAAATGTATCAAGAGAGGTCTTCCAGGGCCCCATGCCTGGTAAGCTCCTGGCTTCCCTCCCCTTGTGAAGCTGCATCGTTTACGTCACAATATTCCACAAGTTATCCAAATGAGAATATTATTCCATTCAAATAAACTACTTTTTTTTTTCTCATTTGAAAGATAAGGGAAAGTGCTCTTCATTAATTTGACACTATACTAGTTTTTTGGCCTGGGCCAATCTGAACCAATTTCCTGATCTGTAAAATTGAGATGACATTTGTATTCCCTTCTTGCTCTATATTCATCATATAATGATTTGTGAATATTTAAATTCTATGGAAGTGAGAAGGTATGGCTGTTAAATCCCAGTTTAAGGTCTACAGTCTTAGGTGACCTTAAGGAAGTTCAAGGGTGGTGGTGGTATCCTCTGGCACGATTTTGAGGGAGGGGGGCCTTTTGCAGGTATACCATCTGGGCCTACAGAGCAGGGACAATTCCCTTTTTCTGCAGGTGTGCAACCACCAACAACTATGATCGGGATGAGCAGTGGGTCTCTTGCCTGGAGTTCAAGAAAGTGAAAGGTGCCTTGGACAGGGAGTACCTCCTTTCTCATCCTAGCTCCTCTTTTTCCTCCCTTCCATTCCAGAAAGTTCTGAGGTTCCTCCTCCATCCTACTCTCAAGCTTGGAAGGATATAACTCTGCTTTATGGCTTCACTTCTCCAAAAAGGGGCCCGGAGTGACAGTCTCCAATCTCAGTCCTTAGTCCCAGAGAAATTGCCTAGTTTTACTGTGGTCCAGATTTTATTCTTTTATTATCACCCTCCCTCAACCCCTCTCCTCTCCTCTCCTCTCCTAATCAGCCATTCTGGATTCTCAGTGCTCATACGCAAGGGTCTTCTGTCCACAGATCACTGCAAGCACCATCCGTGCCAGGAGGGAGGGACCTGCATCAACACTTTTCATGGAGCCCACTGCCTCTGTGCCCCCCACCTCACTGGGCAGCACTGCCAAAAAGGTGCCAATGCACTGTACCTGACTCTAGACCCTGGGCTCCTGAACACTCAATATGGTCATCCCCTCCCAGGGAGGGTGGTCTCCAGGCTTAGGTATGGGGAGGGGGTTCTACCTGTGGGGGTCTCATCTTGTCAGAATCTAGATAATACCCAACCCACAGGAGAATAATTATAAATTCTGAAGCTCTCTAAGATTTGAAACTGCTTTACAAATGTTATTTTGTTGTATTCTCACATGTATTTTCATATTATCATGATTCCATAGATGAGAAACTGAAATCAAGTGACTTGGTTAGTGTCACACAGCTGTCTGAGGCAGGATTTAAACTCAGGTCTTCTTAACTTCAGGTACATTGTGCTACCAAGCCACCTCTGACATTCTCAGAGGTGCAAGAGGGGGACAAAAACACCTGAATCAGGATCAATGCCCCCCCCACTTTCCTGGCATTTCTTGGCACACCCTTGCATGGGCCCTAGTCCTTAAAGCTAGGTGCAGTGGACAGAGTGCCAGACTTGAGTCAGGAAGACATCTTTCTAAGTTTAAATCTGGCCATGAACTCTTACTAGCTGTGTGAGCCTGGTCAAATTGCTTCGCCCTGTTTGCCTCAGTTTCCTTCTCTATAAAATAAGCTGGGGAAGGAAACAGTAAACCAGTCCAGTATCCTCATCAAGGAAACACCAAATGGGGTCAAGAAGAGTAGTTTGTGACTGAATACCAACCACCTATTCTTAAACAGTTTTCTTTCTGCCCCAGAGAAGTGCTACGAGCCTCAGCTTAGGCAGTTCTTCAATGAAAAGGAGACATGGCTTCGTGCAGAGCCACAGAGAGTGGCCAAGTGCTGGTGTAAGGGCCCCGATGCTGACTGCCAGTGGCTGCCAAACAGCCAGGGTGAGGATGAAGTGGGGAGGGTGGAGGAGGGATAAGGCCCCAAATCCAAAGACTCGATCGTGAGTTCTGGATAGACTGATTCACTTGGTATGACTTATTCCCTGTGTCTAAAGCTCTCCACTTTGCCAGTTGTAAAATGGCATTTGACTATAGGGTTTCTAAGGGATTTTCCTACTAAAACTAATCTTATTTTCCAAGATTTCTTTGGAAGGGCCATTCCCTCTGACATTTCATATTCTAGGTCATATTCTCTTGGATCCCTTCTACTTCTGAATCTATATTCCAAGGTTCCTTCCAGTACTGTTGTGTTCTATGTTTTATTCTACATTCTACAATCTAATCTTTCTGTCACTTCTAAGACTATCTTTTTTTTTTTTTTTCTGAAGCAATTGGGGTTAAGTGACTTGCCCAGGGTCACACAGCTAGGGGAATATTAAGTGTCTGAGATCACATTTGAACTCAGATCCTCCTGACTTCAGGGCTGGTGCACCATTCACTGCGCCACCTAGCTGCCCCCCCCCCCAAGACTATCTTTTAAAGTTACTTCTAGTTCTGATATTGTGTTCTATTATATAATTCCCCTTTCACTTCTATGTTGTAAAATCTCTTCTAGCTCTGACATATTTCCTGACCCTTATGGCATCTTTTAGCTCTAACATTATTTGTACATCTTCTCTAATATGTGCTAAAGTTCTTGCCCACTCTAATGGCCTTTGTTCTAAGCTTCCTTTAGGTTTTTCTAAGGTTCTAAAGGTTCCTTTGTTCTAAGACTCTAACATTCTAATAACCTCAGGCACCTTTCAGTCCAAATAGTTTGTTTTTTTTCTTGATCCCTTATGTTCTATTATTTCTTCTATGTTCCAAATACCTTCTGTGTTCTGTGTTTTAGGGTCTCTTCCAGATGTAAAAAAGTTCAAAGTTCTAAGAAACCTAGTATATCTGACACTATATTCTTCTGGCTCTAACATAAGGTTCTAACATCTAGCCCTAACATTCTGCACACTAAATTCTAAGGTCTTTTACAACTTTTAACTTTCACATTTTGTATTCTAAGATACAATCTACCTCTGAGGTTCTATGTTCTTGAATTGTTTCTAAATCTAACACTATGTTCCAAAAGCCCTTCCAATTCTAGACATTCTCTGTTCAGTGGATATTGTGTTCTAGTCTGGCCATTGTGAAAATAAGACCTTTTTCAAGACTCTGGGGGAGTTGTTGGTAGGGGGAGGTGTTCAGGGTTGGAGAGGGACATAATTCACTTTTTCTTCCAAAAGATTATACTGAACTTTGTCCTCTTCCCAGTCTGCTTGGATAACCCCTGTCTCCATGGAGGGAAATGCTTGGAGGCAGAGGGCCAGTTTGTCTGCCATTGTCCTCCAAGTTATGCAGGATACTTTTGTGAAATAGGTAGGTCTAAGGCACCTTTCAGGCCAGGACACCCAAAGTGGGTTCAAGGGGACATGTGATCACTAAGGCATACAGAGAGGGAGAAGCACACAGATATGTCCTTATCCTTTCCTCCTCCACTTTTTAGAAGCTGACAAGGGAAAGGGGAGTGAAAGTGTGGTCTAGTGGAACAAATAAATTGATTATCTCTCTTGCCAAAAAAGGGGATTCAAACTAGATGATTTTTAAGTTCTCTCTACCTTGAAATTCTATCATCTTAACTTATAAGACCCAGGTTCCAATACCAGTTCTTGCTGCATGCAGCTTACTTAATTCCCCAAGGAAAGGGGAAAAGGGGGAGGAGATAAGGATAAATGATTAAAGTGGGATGGGCCAAGTGGAGGAAAAGAGCTGGGGGCTCCCCCAGCTTCTCTATTTCTGGATGGCCTCTCTCTATATTAGATACCAGTGCAAAATGTTACAATGATCGGGGACTCACCTATCGGGGCACAGCCCAGACCACATTGTCAGGAAAGCAATGCCAGCCTTGGTCCTCAGAGGCCACATTCCGGGATCTGTCCGGAGAACAGGTGCTGACCAGGGGTTTGGGTCATCACCCTTACTGTAGGTGAGTGGGGCTTGGGGTTGAGGAGGACTTTCATGAGAAGATGGGAGCAGGCTGGAGAATGAGGAGATGGGGAGGGAGAGGCAGGCTTAGGCAAAGCCAAGGAAGAAGAGGGAAAGGAGGATTTGGAGAGGAATTTGTGAGGCCCAGACCAGGAAAGAAGTGAGAAATGGTATTGAGGAGATTGATGAGTATGAGATGGGGAGGACCCTCATTTGTACTGAAAACCATTTACATATGATTTCAGGAACCCTGATAATGACACTAGACCCTGGTGCTATGTTCTCTCTGGGATCCGGATGAGCTGGGAGTACTGTAGTCTAGCTACATGCCAGCATCCAACTCAGAGTCCAGTCATTGAATCACAGCACCCAGCTACACCTGCTCCATCATCTTTCACAGGTAGGATAGGGGCCAAATATTCCCATACTAGGAGAATGGTGGAAGGGGGAAGAACCTCCTCTCAGAAGTAAAGGGAGTGGGAACTCACGTAGAGCATCATAGAGAGGGTGGAATGACAGAGGGCACAGGATAGGCATAGACAGGGTTATCACAAAAGACAAGGTGGGCAGAGAGAAATAGGTCTGAACAAGAGGATACAGAGAACACAAGGATATAGTAGGTGTAGCAAAGTACAGTGAGTAAAGCTCCAGAGTCGTGATATTGTAAACAGCCAGATTATAATGGAGAGCACTAGATTAGGTGGAGAGCAAGCATAGAGCTGGCAATAAAAGTAAGCACAGGTTGGTTGTAGAGAACATGGAATTAACACAGAAAGAACTTTTAAGAGTGTTCCATGGTGGATACAGATAAAGAATAATAAAGGTTGTGCAGAGAAAGAAGGCAGGCAACTATTATGACATGAGATGAGCAGAGAAAAGGTACAACACTGCCTTCAATAGAGGGCACAAAGTATACATAGGCTTTGAAACAAAGAAAAAAGTATGGTGATTGGTGTACAGAGCAAGAGCATCAGTGAGTGCAAGGTGAGCAGAGAGGAGATGGATACAGGTAAGAGGGCAGGCAGGATACAGAAATACTGACAGAAGATACTGATTGGGCCAGACAGGAGGGATACATAGACTGACAAGACAGTAGGCAGGGCAGGCAGAAGTCACTGGATGAGTACAGGCAGATGGAATGGAACATTTGAGTGAATATCAAAAATACAAGAAATAGAAACAGAACAATACAAAAGGGTCAGTACAAGCAGAAGGCACAGGGTTGGTAACAAACCAGAGGACAGGCACAAAATGACATTGGTGAGCACAGAGATGTGAGGGGTTAGCATGAGGGACCAACATGGACACAGGGAATGACAGGTATTGGTATGATTGTCATTCATAGAAGGCATGGGAATGGCACAGATGGATATGATGTGGATGTAATTAGGATAGGCAAAAAGAGAGGTACAGATTGGCACAGTGTGAGCACTAAGGGGACAAGAGAAGGCTGGCAAAGGCAGGGGATAAGTATAATAATAATAAGCATGAAAACTAGATAGCACTAGGCACTGGCAGAGGGTATGGAATAGAATGGAATCTCTATTACAGGGGGACTTTTTCATTTTATCTTTGTAATTCCTTGGCATCTAGTAGGTGCTCAATAAATGCTAGTTGAATTGAATTAAATTGAAGATAAATTGCTATCAGAAGAAATGGCACTATGACAGAATGGTCACAGAAAGAATGGGGCAGGCAACAACATGGGAGGAACACAAGAAAAAAGGGCACTGAATGTGCACAAGCAGACCTTGACTTAGTGAGGGAAACTGAATAGGCAGAGAGTACCATCTTCAAATAACTAGATGATTTCAAAAATCCCTTTTAGTCTTAATGTAACAGCTATTTTCAGGGGAGATTATGTAACACAATAGCTTCAAAAGGATGGGAAAAGAGTAGGAAAGACAAGACCATGGCAAGGGTAACAATAGATCAATAGAATAGGTCATGGGGGGGAGAGGAAGGCAGGGAACTAAGTTTTGGGAGCTTCTCTGTATCTAAGGGCATAGGCAGGGATAGTTCAAAGTTGGGGACCACCACTATAAGATAACAGGCAGGTCAAGAGGTACACATAGAGGGCATAGTGGGAGCATGAGAAAAGGGAATATCAGGGTCTCTGGTGGCTCTTAGTTTTCATTCTGATGCTTGGGTCCCTCCCCAGCATTGTCTAGGGAGAACCCCTTGTCCCAGCCTCCTCAGTGGAAGGTTAATTCTGTAGCATGCGGCCAACGACAAAAGAAGAGGCTCTCTGGGCTGAATCGTGTTGTGGGAGGGCTGGTGGCATTACCAGGGGCACACCCCTATATAGCAGCAATCTACCTGGACCAGAAATTTTGCGCTGGCTCCCTCATTAGCGCCTGCTGGGTTCTCACAGCAGCACACTGCTTGGAGACTAGGTGAGTGACCCAGTGTTTCCCGGTTGTTCCTTTGGGGAGTAATCCAGAAGAGGAGACGGGCAGCAGGGGAGTTTGAGTTTGGGATGGGAAAAACTAGACCCTTTTATGCACACAGAAAGAGAAAACTTGGAGTTTCTCGCTCTCACTCTTATCCCTTCCCAAGCATGGAGGTATAGGGATTTGAGGTTGAAGATCAGACTTGGTGGCCCGTCTGGAGGAGGGAAGCAAGGGATGGTGTAGGAGGGGGACCGGGGTTGTCTAACACTGCGCTGCGAAGCTGCCAGCCAGTGACTCCCACAGGCCTGCTCCAGAAGTGCTGAAAGTGGTCCTGGGCCAAGAACGATTCAATGAGAGTTGTCCGCAGTGCCAGGAATTCTCGGTGCGCGAATACCGGCTGCACGAGAGCTTCCGGGCCGACACGTTCCAGCATGACATTGGTAGGTGCGGGCTAGCGGAGCCCAGGGCCAGGAGGATGGCCTTAGCCCAACTCGGTGCCCCAGTGCTTTCCTTAGACAAGGCAAAGGGGCCAGATTCGTGGAGGCCCGGACCCGAATCCCAGTAGCACTCAATGTTCCGTCTTTTGTCAATTTCTGGGGATTAGCGCTTGTGCGGCTGCAGGAGACAAAGGATGGAGGTTGCGCGCAGTTCTCGCCTTTTGTTCTGCCAGTTTGCCTCCCCGAGACTCCGGAGCCTCCGGGTGAAGCCTTGAGTTGCCAGGTCGCCGGCTGGGGTCATCAATATGAAGGTAGTAAACAAAGAGCAGCGGAGATGACTTTTCCTCTCACATAACTCTGCACTCGAGATAACTCAGGACGAAGCAAGGAAGGGTGGCTAATGAAAGGGTCAAATTAGTGTGAGAGTATAGATGGTGAAAGATGGCATGTACAGCGGCAGCAAGGCTTTGAAAACCTAAATTCATCTCCTGACTCTGCTTTGTAACCTTAGGCACACAATCTTCCCAGAACAGCAACTTTCTGAGATTGTAAGGTGCAGAGTTGATGCTAATCTGCGTTGGTGGAAGGAGTTGTATTCACTGGGAGTTCCCAGCCCAGCACTGATGAAATCTAAAATCTCGGGTTTTTTTTTTTGTTTGTTTTTTAATTTAAATATTTTAGTTATATAAACGGGGCCGAGGCAACCTAATTAGTGGAAATATTTCAGATTTGAAGTGAGAGTACTCAGAGGCCTCTTGGCTCTGCCCTCTGCTAACTGGGAGATCTTGGGCAAGACATCTCCCTTCTCTGTTCTTCAGTTTCCTCACCTGTAAAATAAGGGGATTAGGCTAAAGTTCCTTTAAGCTTCCTTGCTAGCTCAGAATACTATGATCCTATGGGACAGGGACAAAAGGGGTCATAGCTATATGACTTTCCCACAGGATTTGGAGGGCCTTGTTCTGATGTAAGAAAATTCCAGCATTTGTTCAAATCTTAGAGTCCTGGGCCCCCTATATATTCGAACGGCTCTGGGAGAGATCTCCGTATTTGCTGTTCACATTCTAACTCAGTTTACAAATAATCTAGGAGTAAGTTTCTTGGGCAAAGGACTCAGGACTGGAGTGAAGGGAGAGATGAAAAGGATAGGAAAAAAATGCGAATCCCAAATACAACTGGGGGAAGAGGTTGGCAGTGAGTAGACCCTGAACAGAAGGCTCTGGTGGGCTCTCCACGCCATCAAAACCTACCAAAAAAGTCTGCTCACTTCTCCCCCTCGCTTCAGGGGCCGAGGACTACTCCAGTTATTTGCAGGAAGCTCAGCTGCCGATCATTCCCCACGATCGCTGCTCAGCCCAAGACTTGCATGGGCAAACTGTCACCCAAGACATGCTGTGCGCCGGTTTCTTGGAAGGGGGCACAGATGCCTGCCAGGTGAGCAGAGAAACATGTCACATGAAAAGGGGAGCGGGGAGGCAAGAGGCAGGGCCAACGAACTGACGTATCAATGGCTCAGGGCGACTCCGGGGGACCACTTGTGTGTGAAGAGAAGGCGGGTCAGCTCACTCTGCGTGGAGTAGTAAGCTGGGGTATAGGCTGTGGTATCCGAAACAAGCCTGGAGTCTACGCCAATGTAGCCAGTTACCTCAGATGGATCCGGGAGCACACAGTCTCCTGACTGACCTTGGGCTTAACTTTCCCTGGGTTGGACCCTCAGGCCCGGAGGGGCGTGGTAATGGGGCGGAGCTAGAATAAAAAATGTGAGCTTTACCTTGGCTTCTTAGTCCTGTCTCAGCTGCGTAGAGCAAAAACAGGGAGGTGTCTCTGGGCCCAAGCAAGGTCTGGAAGGTGCAGGAGACGTGAGTTCAGCACAAATTTTGGTGTCACAGTGGGTGCTGGTGTCACAGAGGGCGCTGACATCACGAAGGTAAATGGGAAAGCAGCAGTGGGCATTGGGACACCCCCGGAGGCTGAGAGCGCAGGACAGGGGTCCTCTATCTCCCTGGAATGGGGGACTGGAAGACATACATCAGCGCCGTACTTCGAGACCAGCGCATTGATGACGTGGCGGTAGTGGGACATTCGGACAACCGCTGCGTGTGGGCCTCGAGGCCTGGAGGCCTGCTGGCTGCCATCTCCCCGCAGGAGGTGGGCATACTGACAGGCCCTGACCGCCGCAGCTTCTTGCAGTCTGGGATCAGTCTGGCAGGCCGACGCTGCTGCGTCATCCGAGACCACCTGCTGGAAGAAGACGATGGTGTTCTGGACGCCAGAACCAAGGGACTAGATGGTCGCTCTGTGTGTGTGGGACTCACGCCCAAGGCCCTGATAGTGCTCATGGGCCGACGGGGCGTGCACGGGGGTACACTCAACAAAACTGCTCATCACCTTATTAGGGGCCTGCGGTTGCAGGGTATCTAGGATGCCAAGAGCCAACGTCCGGGGAATAAATATACATATAATGTAGCCTGATCTCTGTTCTAGGAAATGGGAGGGCTAGGGATCGTCCAGGGGCTCGCTCCCTGAATGCGCAGAAATGACCCTTAGTTTTTTAGAGTGTTGCCTGGAGCCAGGTGCATATTTAGAATCGTGGCGCTGGACGTCAGAGACCCAGTTATTAGAGCCATGAAGGTTCAGTTCGATCTCACAGCCAAGTCGGCTCTGAAGGTTCTCACGAACAACTAGACTCAGAGGTCCCTATAGAACATATAAATTCCAGCGAGTGTAGGATCAACCCTAGTGCCATCTTCCCAGAATGTAGTGGGTCTCTGAGATCTAGATGATCAAATTAGTATAGACAAAAAATGCTAGGATTAGGGATTGGGGAAAAAAACTTTTTGTAGAAGACTATTTATTAAATATTAGATGCCAAGTACTTCCTACTAAATGCTGGGGAAGAAAAAAAAAAAAAGGAAACGACGTTTGTCCCTATACTCAAGGAGTTTACATTTTAATGGAGAAGGGCAGGGGGAAAACGTTAAAATAACTAGGTACATACAAGGTATGTGTATCTAAGAGAATAAATAGTAAATAGAGAATAATCTGAAAGGGAAGATGGTAAGTAGCAAGGGGGTTGTAATGAACCATGAAAAGCCTACTGAAGAAGGGGCAATTTGAATTGCCAGGAAGTAGGCTAGGAAAGCCAGGAGACCCAGGTGAGGATGAAGAGCATTCCAGGTATAAGGGATACTGAGATGGAGTTGGGAGTTCTGGTCAGGCCAGAAATTGTTTGTTTCCACTCGTTCCTGGGAACTGTCTGAGGGTGGAACAGGACCTCAGTGGGGAGCCCGATTGAGGCTAGAACTGGGAGACCTTTGGCCACCCTACAAGAAGGTCTTCTCTCTCCTGGTCTTTAAATCCATCAAATCCTTCATCAGCAAAAACTTCTCCTACATCCATCCTCACAACAATCTGTGGAGAAAGGCTGGGTGGGGTTATTGCCCACATTCTCAGACAAGGGAAACTGCTCAGAAAACTTCAAGGCATTTTGCTCAAGGTCACACAGCAGGCAAATATTGATGACTGGCTAAGACTTAGGGCCTCTCAATTTCAGAAGTCCAGAACTCCTTTCATTCAACATACTGACACTTTTTGGAGGTGACAAGCAGACTGCCAAGCTTATCTCAGCCCTTTTCTGGCATGGAGCACTTCATTCCTTTCCCTCTTTTGTTATCCCTTTTATTCTCCACTTCTTCCCCTTTCTCTATCATTCTTCAGATGTTTTATATTACCATCTCTCAACTTTCTTCTTATCCTATTCTTTCTCCTCCTCCTCCTCTTCCTTCTCCTCCTCTTCCTCTTCTTCCCCCTCCTCCTCCCCTTCTTCTTCATCCCCCTCCTCCTCCCCTTCCTTTTCTTTCTCTTCCTCTTCCTTTTTCTCTTCTTCATTTCTTGTTGTTGTTTCTCTCTCTCTCTTTCTCTCTCTCTCCCTCTCCCTCTCTCTCTCTCCCCCCTTTTCTCTTCTCTTCTCCCCTCCTCTCCTTCCTTTTCCTTTCCTTGTCTTCTCCCTTCTCTCACTCAGTCCTCAATTTTCTTTACTTTTTCTGTATTCTATTTTCCCTTCTTGGTTTTTTTTCTGGGAGGAGAGGCATGGGCCTTACAAGTTTGGGTTTCTTGAAAAGGGGTCTTAATAGTGAATTAGTCCCAATGCCTCTTCTTTGTCCTAGAGAAGGTAAGAGGGTAACCTGAGGCAAATCATGAAGAGTTGGAAGGTTCTGGGAGGGATAAGACTAGGAAAACCCATCCCTTCTAGGTTTCAGTTGTCCTCCGGAGACATGGATACAGTTTTAAACAAGATGCCTAGGAACCTCCTTCCTCCTGAGAAGAATCTGGTTAACAAGTATTTTAATAAATTCTTACTATGTGCTAGGGACTGTACTACACCCTAGAGATACCAAAACAAAAAAATAATCACTGCTCTCAAGGAGCTCACAGTTTAATGTAGTAGACAATAAGTAAAGAGCTATGCACAAACAAGATATATACAGGTATATATAGATACATTGGAGATAATTAAAGTAAAACACTAGCATTAAGCAAAATGGGGAAAGGCTTCTTGCAGAAAGTAGAATTTTAGCTATGGAAGTAGTTTCCTTCACCCCCAGGGCTCCAGGACCCTGAAGTTCCCTCCCTTTCATCTCTTAGCCCTCACCACCCTTTTGTAGGTAGGGAGAAGCAGCCTGAATTTTATTCTGGGAGGAAAACATAAAATAATTAAACCTTTGCTTCTCTCTCTCCTTTATCTTAATTTTCTTATACTTTCCTCCTTTTCTCTTCAGGTTATGAGTTGCAAAGTTTTGGGATAAGGATATTGGATCTTTTGGTTTTCCATTTTCATTAAATGAAACTTTCATTTACTATTACTATTAAATGAAACTGCTTTATTTACAACTTAGTACTGTTTTACTATCCTTAACTTCAAGAGCCCACCCCTCTCCTCTCCCTCCCCCGCCCCCCTTCCCTTGCTTCTTGAAACCACTTGCTGGCAGCTCCTCTTTCCCTGATTTGCTCCATGACTTTATTGGGAACTTCTGTAATCTGAGCAGCAGGGAACATGAAGGATAATGCTGTTACTAGGATTCCCAAACCCAGTTTTCCTTTGGGGAAACTTCCATAGCATCTTAAAGTTGGAGTGGCACTTGGATGTCATCTAGTTCAACCCTTACCTGAATAGGCAGCCATTTCTCCAGTGTCCTTAACAAACAGTCATCAAAGCTATACTTCCAGGAACAGGAAACCCATTGCCTTCTGAAGTATGCCAGTGTCTGTTGTAGGGCAGCCCCAGTGGTAAGAAGTTTTAATGTTAAACTGCTGATTTCTTTCTTGTACCTTACCCTAACTGGTCCACGTTCTGCTGCAGGGCTGGGTGGTGTTGGTAGCAGGGTGGTTCCAGATAACTATTCTCCTGTTTCTTGATCTGGTCACCTCAAGTCTTAGAATCAAAGAATTTAGAGTTGGAAAGAACTCTCTCTTTTGTAAAGAAGGAAACTAAGATTTAGAAAAGGGAAGTGACTTTTCCTTGGTCACATAGGATTAGTTCCTGAATTGTCTGTCATAGTTTAAAAGTCTACATCTTATTGACACATTATCCTTAGATTACTCAATTCTGAATGGAAAATCCTCCTACTCTTCAGATTGAATCCTTATTTGTCACAGATAGTAAGAATTAAACAATATACTGTGACTACATCTGATAATATACACAACATTCTGTTCCTAGTAGGTCCCATATCTGCTAAAATTTACTCATAATTTATAATTAAAAATAATTAAATTGTTATTCTGAATTTGATAAGTATCAGTTTGCATTTCCATATATAAAGAGCAGAAAAAGAGGATTATACTATGAAATCACAAATCTCCCCTAAAGCATATAATGATATTTAACATGTTCAAAAGCCATTCCACCTATTTTCTTCTGAATCAACTTCCCTTCAGTTTTTCACCTTTTGAAAAATACTTCGTTGATGTTGTTCTCTCCAAGCACTGCCCCTCTCTCCTAATCTTACATTCTTAACCCTCTTGTTGCCAGTACTACTCTAAATGAAAAAAAAAAAACAAAAAAATTTGAAACTAACAAGTATACTATATTTCTTACATATATGTTTATAAATTAGATATAGTTACTATTGGATTTATGTATTCTACATAAATATTTAAATACAAAAAATTTTTAAAAGCATGACATAAAGATGAATTTTTTTCTTTTTATGTATTATCTTAACTGATGAACAATCTCATTTTGATTTCACAGTTTGAAAAGCAAATATGATTAAATATGTTTCCTTTTTGTAGGAAATTCCAGAGTATCTTTAAAAATATATTTTATTTTTTTCATTAAATATTTCACAATTGCATGCAATTTTTTTTAACATTCACTTTTTAAAATTTTGAATTCCAAATTCTCTCCCCAATTTCTGCCTTCCCCTATTCCTTGAGAAGGCAAGCAATAGGTTATCAATTATACATGTGAAGTCATGTAAAACATTTCCCTGTTAGTAAAAGGAAAACACACACACACACACATACAGAGGAAACAAAGTTTAAAAAGTATGCTTCAGTCTTCCTTCAGAGTTCATCAATTCTCTCTCTGGAGTTGTATAACATTTTTCATCTTGGGTCCTTTGGAATTGTCCTGGATCATTATCTTGATCAAAATAGCTGTCTTGCTTTTACTGTGTACAATAGTCTCATGGTTCTGCTCACTTCACTTTGTATCAGTTCATGTAAGTCTTCCCAAGTTTTTGTGAAACTCTTGTCATTTCTTATAGCACAATACTATTCCACTATAATCTCACCACAACTTCAACAAGCACAGTATCTTTAAAAATAGTCTAAATTTAGCAGCAAATAAAATGAACATTCTCATATACATAGTAGAACAGAAAAAGAATTGCACAGGAAACTGTGATTCTGTATTCTTACAGCTTATCTTTTCTTTTATAATAAATTCAGCATATGTTTTTGAAGAACATAGCTTGGAGATAGAGATATCCAAACTATAGGATTCCTTTGTGCTTTCTGACATGATGTGACTGCCCAAAAAATATTTCACATAACATTTATAGGAATCTTCAACTATCTCAGCCATCTCTTCATTTCCTATCTGCTGTACTCATTTTAGACTTCTTTGACTTTTCCACCAAATCCCCAGCAAATTTATCATTGGAAATCTCATCATCTTGCAAGATTCAATTAGTTTTGCTGCTCACATCTCATCAGTATCCTCTGCCCCTCTGACTGGAGGTTGAGTCCATAAACTTCATTTCAGAATAAAGAATAGGATAAACATTTTTTCAAACTTCTTTTTATTTCCCATCCAAATGGGCTCATTTTGGATTTTTTTTGAATTCTTCACTACACCAAATATTGTTCCCACCCCATACTTTTCAGCTTTCTCTTGCTTGTTATCTTTTCCCATTAGATTGTGATCTTGTGGATGAGGAATTTTTTGTATTTGTGTGCCTTACAGTTAATATAATGTGGCACATTGTGCTGTTGCTCAGTTGTATCTAACTCTTGGCAAAGATATTAGCATGGTTTGCCATTTCCTTCTCCTGCTTATTTTACAGATGAGGAAACTAAGGCAAACAGGGTTAAGTGACTGTCCCAGGGTAACAGAACTAGTTAAGTGTTTGAGATTAGATTTGAATTTGTGAAGATGAGTCTTGCCGACGGCAGGTGCAGTGCTCTAACCACTGTACCACCTAGCTGTTTTTAACACATAGTAAGTGCTTAATAAGTGTTTATTGACTATTGACCATCCTGAATGAGAGGAAAAAATCTCTTAAAATACTGGGTAGATTAAAATTTCAGAACTGGGCAGTCAAGTCACTATTCCATTTCTCTTGGATTATTAATGAAATCCCTCACAGAAAGCTGTTTCTAGAATCCTAATTAAATAGGAGCCCATGAGAATACATTTACCATGGAGTAGACTATAATCCAATTACTTTCAAGGGGGTAAAAAGAAGAGACTACCTTTCAAGCCATTCATCAATTGTAAGATCTTTTTAGCCTCTATCACCAATCTTTCTCCAGAAGTCCAAAAAGACTCTTAGGGAAAAATAATGTTTCTCGATATTTTTAGAGAAACTTAAGGTTTTTAAAGACTGCTTCCACACTTAGTAGTGGAATCTCTGGGTCAAAGGTATGATTTTTAACCACTTTATTTGCAAATTCCAAATTGCTTTCCAAAATGATTATAGTAATTCACAGTATTTATGTGCCAGTCTTTCTACTTCTCTTTCAACATTGACTATTTCCATTTTTTTGCTACCTTTGCTAATTTGCTGGTTGTAAGGTTAAACCTCAGGGTTGTTTTGATATGCATTTCTTTTATTATTAGTATAGTAAGAACTTTCTCTGACTTCACTATCTTAGAACAAGACCAAATGTATCTACCCTCGAAGTTCTAAAAGTAAATGAAGATGAAATATTTCTTTAATGCTCTCAGCTTCAATGCTTTAATTGGCCACCTATTATATTAATGGCTTGAAATATTCTTTCATATGATGGTTAATACTTTGAAATTCTTTTTTTGAGAATGGTCAGTTCATATCCTTTGATACCTTATCAGGGGAATAGTCTTCTATATTTCTGTTAATTGTCTATATATTTTGTGAATCAAACCATTATCTAAGAAATATGATACAAAGATCTCCCTTGACTGCTTCCCCTCTTATCCTAGATGCATTAATTTTGTGTCTTCTGTATACTCTTAAAACACTTCACTCTCTTTTCTTTATTTTCTCTTTTTCTTTTTGAACCATCCTATTGCTATTTTCCCCACCAATCTTCTCCCACTCCACTTTATTTCCCAATTAGCTGCTTTCATGGAAATCATGATCTCCAAAAAAATCATCATTTCAGAAATCTGAAAATCAATCCTCTTCAGGACTCTCTCTAGTTGAAGAAGGTGGGTGGCTGGATAACCTGGGATCTTCCATTTGAGGAAGGCACCCTGATATTTCATTTCTTCATTTCCCACTCACTTGCTTTCTGGATTTCATTTTCTCCAGAAAGACATCATTCTGTAAGATGAAATCAACTCTGAAACTTTCATTTCCAAGAACTGCCACCTGGAGAGGAGATGTCTCTAACTTTGCTCATCTCATATTTCTTTTGACCTGCTCATAGAGTACAGCACCTTCTTTGTTGTGCCGGTGTCTTGCATGTCTCACAATCAATTCCAAAGTCTTTTAGAGAAACATTGAGAATATTCTTGTAATGTTTTTTTGACCTATATGTAAGCACTTGTCTTGTATGTCCATAAAACAGTTTTTTAGGCAAACATATGTTTGACATTTAAAGATTGTGGGCAACCCATCAGAGTTGTACTTTACTCAGGAGAGTTTGAATGCTTGGCCTTCAGCTTAAGAAAGGACCTTTTCTTGTCAGGTAATCTTCAGAATCTTCCTTGGACAAAACTGAAATGGAAGCAATTTGGTTTCCTGATATGCACTAGTAGATTGTCCTGGTTCCACAGGCATACAGCAATGAGATCAGTGCAATGGATCTGTAGATCTTTAGTTTGATAGATAGTTGAATACCTCTTTCTCTCCCACACTTTCCTCCAGAGCCTCCAAATATTGAGCTAGCTTTGGCAATGCATGTGGACAACTATGGAAAATAGACTGCCAAGGTAAGTGAACTTATTCACAGCATTCAAAAAATTTTCCATTTGTTATACATATATAGATGGTATGGTGTTGGCTGCTGGACTTTTTTTGTTTTGTTTTGTCAGGCGAAAATTAGCAAAAGCAAGGAAACCCAATCCATACTCTATTATATTTCAGCCCTAGAGTCTGCATTGAGTGCACAATCATCTGCCAACACAAAGTTTTGTACCAACTCTCTCTCCACTTTAGTCTTTATAGCCTTTTCAAGATAAATAATTTACTTTCAGAATGGTAGGTGATTTTAATGCCATTTTTGCCCCTGTTGAAGGCATCTAACAACATCATGCTATAAAGCATGAGAAGTACTGGGAAGCACAAAAGCATTAAACATTATACAGATCTTGTGAAATGAAAATTATGTATAATACTAGTGAAGTTCTCCAGGCAAACCAGATTTTCCCTCTACTTGAAGAGGGTAGAAAGTAGACATTGGAGAGCTCTTCTTAGATCCTGCATTTAAAGAGGGGGCATAAGGTCGACACCTCATCATTTCCCATGTAGCTACAGATCATTATTCCCTGCCACCTTCCTCCCCCTCCTCACCTCATTATTTCCCCACTTCCTTCCCTCCCAAACATCCCCTCCACTTTTCAGCTTCTTTTTCTAGGCTTCATTAAATTGTGAATTGCTTGAGATCAGTTCTTTTGCATTTCTTTGCATCCCGAATACTTAGCAGTGCCTGGCATATAGTAGTTGCTTAATAAATGTTTATTGACTGACTGATATGGTATTCCTGGGTCCATTGTTCCAAATTGCTTTCCAGAATGTCTAAATCATTTCACAGTGCAACAGCAATGCATTGGGATACTTGTTTTCCCATATTCCCTTTAATAATTTTCATTTTCCTTATTTGCCATCTTTGCCAATATATGTATGAGGGGAAATTTTGGAATTGTTTAAATGTACATATTCTCTTATGAGTGATTTAGAATTACATTATATATATATACATATATGTAATATTAGATCTTCATTAGGAAAACTCACTTTAAAAATTTCCCCCCCAACAACAATTTCTCTTAAAAATTTAATTGCACTGATTTTGTTTATGCCAAAATTTTCCAAAATTAATTTATGTAATTTTTACATTTCTTTCAGTCACTTGCTTGGTCAAGAACTCTCATCCCATCTGTAGTTGCAAAAGACATCTCCTTTCTCAATCCTCTAATTTATGATATGGCCTTTTATGCGTAGTCCTCATTGTGGACCTTATTGTGGTATATGTGGCAAATGTTGATCTAAATCTAATTTCTTCCAGACTGCTTTCCAGTTTTTTCATTTTTTTTTAATTAAAAAGAGAATCTTCCCTCTAGTAGTTGGGGTTTGGGGACTTTTATCAAATATTCTTCTACTATTTTAATTTACTTGTACCTGCCACCATTCTACTATTTTCATTTGATTTATTTGCTCATTTAATTAGCTAATTTAATTAAACTAATTTAATTAATTAACTAAATAATTTTGATGATTACTGTTGTTTAGCATAGTTTGAGATCTAGCACTGTTACCCCCCCCTCACTTTTTTCTTATCATTTCCCTTGAGATCCTTGGACTTTTTTGTTCTTTCAGATGACTTTTGTTATCTTTTTCTGACTCTGTGAAATTACCCTTATATACTTAGCTTGCCATGGTAATGAATAAGTAAATTCCTTTAGGTAACATTGTCATTCTTATTATATTGGCACAGCCCAATCAGAGTAATTATATCTGTATGTCTTTATTTCTGTAGAGAGGTTGTGTGTGTCTATGTATTTGTGTTCATATAATTATTATGCATGTCTTGGTAGGTGGACTTCCAAGGTGGACTTGGGAATGCACTCACCCACCACAAATTATGAGTAATTAATATTTTCCAAGGTAGAGGGGGAGACAGGGTTTTGCTGTTCTTTCCTCAGCTGACTCTCAGGAAATAGTCCTGATTCCTCACAGCTACAAAGTGGCAGGGGCCAACTGCCCCTTTTGTAGACCTAATCAGTTATAACTTGGCAGAGTCATTGGTTATTCCAGCTCTGTGACCAATTATACATATTTTTGTCATCATATAGGACAATCTCCTCAGAGAGCCTCTGGCTCTCTCCCCTGCTCCTAGCTCTCAAAGTTTTCATATGGTTGCTTGGATTGGAACCAAACCTCCAAATACTATATACCAGCATTCTGGTTGTTTCCTGGAACCCATTTCTGTTACCTACTCCCAATTGAAATTACTTGCTGCTCTTTAGAAGGGTTACACCTGTGCTTCCCTTTCCCACCTAGCTCTATATTATCCAAGTTGTTGCCAAGATAGGGGTGAGGCAGATACCTGGGGGAGGGTAAAGGTAGAGAATTGGAGGAGGGTTAGGGTGGGGGAAGAGATGGGGTGGGAGTGCTCCACAAAATGGTACTCCAGTACACCTGTGTTTGGGCTTTAACTATATGACTGATTTATTGTCTCAAGGTGATGAGAGATTAGATAAGGTAAAGGCTTTTGTATATTCATAGAATCACATAATCTCATGGGAAAGTACTTCATAAATCATCCTATCCCAACCACCTGCGCCCACTTCTAATCCTCTTTTGCAGCTCTTAGGATAGCTCCAGTTTCTCTTTGAATATCTTCAGTGACAAGGAGCTTGCTCCCTAAAGGAAACAGCCTGATCTGTTTGCTGGAAGCTCTTATAGGTAGGGAGACTTTTGTTACTTGAATATACTCTAATGCAGATGCACATAGTCAGTCATGGAGCATAAAATGAAGGAGCCCCTGAGGATGCTGCCCATCTCTTGGTATGTGTGTGTGTGCTCACACTTCAGAAAGATTCTGGGGAATTGATGAAATAGTAGAAATCTGGCTGCCAGTGAACCCTATGCTGCTTGTTTTAAATCTTATGTGACAGGGATGGTAATAGTATATAAGCATCCTAATATCCCTGTTGGAGGACATTCCAGCTCCTGTGGGATCCATCTCTTTGTATCAGTATCTCAGTGAAACTTCCAAATAGACCAGCTTCTCTTCATGTGATCAGGATGCCCTGAAATCTTTGGTTGTCTTCTGATATCTTTACATAGCTATTGTTTAATCCATTTATTCTGCATAGAAACCATCTCCCTCCTTCTCTCCCTCCTTTTCTCTCCCCCTCTCTCTTTCTCTCTCTCTCCTCCTCTTCTCCTTTCCTTAAGTTCTATCTATCCTTCAAGACCCAGCTACCTCCGCTAGGAAGTTTTTTCTCATATTCCATACTAGAAATGATCCCACAATTATCATATCTCATAGCCCTTTTTACTCTTCCTTTGTACTTAGCACATTCTAATTTATTTATTGAGTATATCTATCTCTCTGATTAGGCTGCAAGATCTATGGGGACTGGGACTGTCTTACTTATCTTTCTCCACAGTTACCTTATGCATCTATTTTAGAGATGTCTGTTAATGAATGAAAAAAAATAGGATAGCTAGGTGACATATTCAGTAAGAATTGTGAGCCTAGAGTCAGGAAGACCAGAATCTGGCCTCAGACACTTAGTAACTTTGTGACTTTGGGCAAGTTACAGTTTCTACAACTATAAAATGAGGATAATAATTGCACCTTCCTTGAAATGACCAAATGAGATAATTGTAAAGTATTTAGCACAGTGCCTGGCACATAACAGGTAATATGTAAGTGCTAGTTATTATTATTATTATTTTTGCTAAGGCAATTGGGGTTAAGTGACTTGCCCAAGGTCACACAGCTAAGAAGCATTAAACGTCTGAGGTCAAACTTGAACTCAGGTCCTCCTGACTTCAGGGCTGGTGCTCTATCCACTGCGCCATGTAGCTGTCCTGAGTGCTAGCTATTCTTAATCTTATTCTTGAGAATAAATGAATCTTCTATAATATTGATCATACTCTAATAGTCTGAACAAGACAGAAAGCAAGTGAGACATGGGAAGAGTTGGCATAGGTACCCAAATATTCTAGGGGTTTTAGATACTTGAAGTTGCCAATTCCTAAGGGAAAGGAGACCTCAGGCTGACCTTAGGGGCTCAGCTCAGACCCATCTAGTCTGTGGCCTCCTATGAGAGGGGGAAGTGGACGGCTAGACTGCTCCCAAGGAGGCAGGGGTCCATGTTTCCTCCCTCCCTCCCTTCTGTTCTTTTTCCTGGCTGTCTTATAAACCCCATTTCTATATGATATGCCTCTCTCTTCCTCCTTTCCACCTTTTAAGGCCTCTTTCAATTAAGGATATTAGAGCAAATTTCATCCCTAAACATGGGCAATTTATATAGTTCCCATTTCTCAGTTATGGCTAATGAGTCAAAAAAGAATCTGGTTTTAGGTCACCTGAATTGGCTGGAAACCTGAAACATGTATTTCCTCATTCTGGCTATTGGACTCTGACTTGGACTGACCTACTCTGAAGCTGAACTAAGCCAAGGGTGGGAAAGTGTGCTTACAGTCAAGGAAGTGAGGTTTCTCTGGTGTTTCTGGGTTTTAGGCATTTCCCTCAGGAGCTATCTCTATCCTTACATGGGAATTTTAATTTTCTTGGAGAATCAGGAGAATGAATGGTGAGAGGTTATATATCTGAGCATCAGGGCATTCTCCCTTCAGGGTTTCTTTACTCTCTGATAGAGTCAAACTCCAGATCCACTGCCCCTCAGTTGGTGCAGCTTCCAATCCCTCCTGGGCATCTGTGAAATCCAGAGTTTTTTTTTAGCTTCCTTGGAATGAGGGGAGTGCTTTTAAAAAATGAAGAGGTGACCTGGACAATAAGACTGTGAAGATACAGGTGTTGGAAGAGATATCATTGGGAAGTAATAATGATGTAAGAAAGAAAAATAGCAATTAAACTTTTTTTTTTTAAAGGAAGGAGTATCTATTGTGAACTTTGGGTTTCCTCTGTATAATGAGTTGAATTATTCTGATTTTTGTAAGTCATATCTGTAATTCTTTGGCTTTCTCCTGGTGGGAGCTAGGGTTAGGCTGGAGCTGGGATGAAGTAACTATCTAGGCCAGTGATTATGCAAATCACTCCATCAGGTGTGTTCCTAATTAGCTGAAAGTGATTCTGACATTGCAGAATGAACCAATGAATTTGGGAGTGAAAAGACCAAAATTCTAATTCTGCCACTTATTACCTAGTTAACATTGGGCACATCTCTTTACTAACTTAGGGTCTCATTTTTTTCCAGTTTTTATGTAATAATCCCTATGATCCCTTCTAGATTTAAAACCACAATCCCTTAAAAATGCTTTGATAATCTAAAGTATGGGGAGATGGAATCATAAAGAGGAACAGATGAAAGACTTAGTCATCTAGGGAGGGGGGGTAGGGAAAGGGTGGCAAGACCCTGAGTTCCATGAGTCAAGCAGGGACAGTATCCAGGAAGGAACCTGGGAATAAGGCAAGTCTAGAAAAGGTAGTGAGGGGGTAGCTAGGTGATGTAGTGGATAGAGCACCTGTGTTAAAATCAGGTAAGACCTGAGCTGAAATTCCACTTAAAATACCTACTAGCTTTGGGAATCTGGACAAGTCAGTTGGCCTTGATTGCCTTAAAAAAAAAGAAAGAAGAAAGGAAGGAAGGAAAGAAAGAAAAGTTAGTGAAAGGCCTAAGGTGTTTGGATGTGGCCTAAAAGGTAAAAATGAAAAGAAATGATGGATGAAATCCTCGTCCTGGGTGATCTTTTTGCTGATCCAAGGCTTTATTTGAATTGCTGTGACCCATCTCACCATTTAAGCCAATATATCCTCCTTTCCTAGGGAAGGGGAGGCCAGGTGATGGATCAAGTCATCACTGTTATTGTCATTATTGCTATAATGATTATTGTTGCTTGAAGAATACTGAGAGCAATGTGACATGGTGGATAGAAAGCAGGCCTTGAAGTTAGGAAATATTGGGTTCCAGTTTTGGGTCTGGCATTCCCTGACTCTGTGAACCTGTCAGGCAAGTACTTTAACCTTCGTTTAAGGCAACTCTCTTAAGGATACTCATGACCGAGAAGGCAATAACCTGGAAGGGTAATGAGACCTGTAGTGGCCTGCAAGTGACTTCCATTTGGGGAGACTTCTTTGAAAAGGTCTCCTGGCTGGCTTCAAGGGAGTGCTGGTGTCTTGGGAAGGCTGCCCAGATAGGTAAGGTATAGGGACTGGGGCCAGACTTTCCACAGGGCCAGAGAAGGTCAGAAGGATTCTAGTTCTATGCCTTTGTAAACATGTATAAACCATCAAAAGCTTATGCCTTTTTCTTGGTGTTCTTTCCCTTCTTCATTCCTTGCTAAAACTGCAGTTTAAGAAAATGAAGGGAAGGGATTTTGTTTCCCCCCCAAACAAGCTGGAAGATCTGAGGGAGGGTGACTGATAACTGCAGACCCATGGCCTTCCCTTCTGTGGATCCTGGTTCAGGCCAATTAGAAAGAAAGAAACCCTCCAAGGAGGGGGTGAAGATCCAGTTGTGAGTCCATTCCTTCTTCTCCTCTGGGGACCTTTGCAACCTGCCAAGGAACTCCCACACCTGAGTGGCTGCCAAGGGCCCGATCCTGTCTGTCACTGGCTAATCTAGTCTCCATTCCAGCCTGGGGGGGGCCAAGGACTGTAAGGATAAAAGGGAATTAAGCAGCCCCTAGCCCTGAGCAGGGGAAGCTCTGGGTCTTGAGGGGCAGTTTGATGAGTAGAAGCATGGGAAAGCAGCTGCCATATTCCAGCTTCCAATTCTGTTCAACCTGACAGGCTGAGCTCTCCTTTGGCCAACCCTTAAGGGACAGGTTGGGTCAGGACCCATGAAGGTGGGGAGGGATCTGATGAGGTATGGCCAGGAAATGACAATGTAATTGGGGAGAGGATAACTCCTAGCATGACTCCTGTAGTGAGCTCAGATCAACTAGTGGC
>JAJPUD010005261.1:84918-102188 GCA_023553655.1 Myrmecobius fasciatus | reverse complement strand
AAAGAAGAGAAGAGGAAGAGGAGAGGGATGAGGATGACAAGTGGAAAAGGTGTCTGGAGATGATGTCAAGTTACCTTGAAGCCCTTCCCTCTGATCCTCCATTCTATTCCTTTCATTTAGCCCTGCCTGGACAGACTCCTTCCTAAGAGCAGGATACTGGGGTTGGAGAAAGTCTGAGCAGAGGAGTCTAGAACTAAAGACCCTGGGGTGAGAGTTAGGAACAATTTTCTGGTCTCCAGAAACCATCCTCCATCCCCTTTTCAGGACCTCAGAGGGGCTATGAAAAATCACTTTTTTTTTTGCTGAGGCAATTGGAGTTAAGTGACTTGCCCAGGGTCACACAGCTAGGGAATGTTAAGTATCTGAGATCAGATTTGAACTCAGGTCCTCCTGACTTCAGGGCTGGTGCTCTATCCACTGCGCCACCTAGCTGCCCCCCAAAATCACTTTTTCGGCATCTTTATCATTAAATGGAGAAAGGCCTTTCTTCTCCCAGGTCCCCTAGCCTATAAGGACATCCAAATGCACAGATATAAAAGCTGAAATGCACAAGCAGATCGGGCAGCTACGCATCCAAGACCGGGTATAACATGCACCCACCCATGTGGATTCCTAGCCCGTCCCATGCAGTTGGGTACAGAAGCTTGCACAGACATACATGAACACTGACAGAACACACAGAGACAGGCACAAGCATCCGTGACACAGAGGAGACCTAGGCTGCGTGCAGCCTAGCACTGACCGGTTGTGGGACTCTTTCCTTTGTTGGGTCTCTCTTCATCTATAAGAAGAGGAGGTGGGACTATGGGAGTCTCTTCCAGTTCTAGCATGAGGATGTGTGAATGCCCCCAGCACAGACACATACACCCACAGGCACTGGCACATGCACACACCCAAACACACATAGACACAAACTGACAGCCTTTGGCACGAGCCCCTTGCAGGAATGGCTCCCAGGATACCCCCTGGGCACCTGTTAGAGCCTGGTGGCATTGTGCTGGGGGAGTACCCCAAGGCGTGGGGAAGGTGTGCCTGGGGGGAGCTCCTCCAGATAAACTCGGGTGGGCAGTGGGGGGGAGCGTGGCTCGGGGTGGGTGCAGCAAAGGGTGGCACGAGTGATTAGCTGGTCAAGGGGCTTCAGCGAGTGCATCCACTGGGGAAGGAAATCCCAAGTCTGGAGCCACTTGGGCAGCCGAGTAGGGCTTCGGCTTTGGAGTAAGTTGACAAGGGTAACACAGGCCAGCAATGCCCCAAAAGGGGCCCCCACACCCACCATGGCCCGCCAGCCTGCCATCGAGACCCCGAACACCACTGAGGGCAGCAGCAGGAAGCAGACCAGCAGGTAGAGCACAGCGAACCAGCGGTATTTGGCAGTGCGTCGGCCCAGGGCCTTGGCCATGTGGATGGGCAGCCGCGTGCATGGCAGTGGGTACCACAGTAAGATGCCCGAAATATTGAAAAAGAAGTGGCACAGGGCAATCTGAAGGTGAGGGAGGAATGGAGCACAGATCAGCAATATCTCCCTTTAGACAGTCCAGTCCCCTGCTCCCCACCCCCTCTCCCAGCCAGCCCCAGGATATCTAGCAGATTAATTCTGATTCCAGCTCTACCACTGATTAGATATGACTAGCATATATGGCTAATCACTGGCCCTCTCTGGACCTCAGTTTCCTCATCTGAAAGATGTTTAGGGAGGGAAGGTGGTACTAGGAGGTTGCCAACTCTGATATTGTTATAGTTATAGACAAGTTCCATGCGCCAAGGTTCCTTCTAGTTCTGATACTCTATGTAGTAAGGACCATTTCAGGTTGGCATCTCACATGGTATATAGTTTTAAGTTCCTTTCACTTCTGATGGATCTAGTATACTCTAAGCCTCAGCTGCCCTGGGTCAGCATGTCCAGAACCTCCTTCTCGAGGACCCCATTCCTCCTCCTCCTGCCCTGGTCCCAATCCTACCTTCTCCTCCCCCAATGAGTACCTGGAAGGCGCTGGAGAGCTTTTCTCTGGGGCTGGCGAGGGCAGCAAGGATAGCAGTGGTGGTAGTGCCAATGTTGGAGCCCAGAGTGAGGGGATAGGCTCTCTCAATGCTAATCACACCCAGACCTGAGGGAGGGAGCAGAACGCTCAATTTCTGAGGCATCCTGGATCTCCTCGATGTTTCCAGCCCTCCCTTTCACAATTCCCTTCCTTAAGTGCGCAGCCTTTCCCACCCTCCCAAAGCAGGAACACTCACCAATGAGTGGGGTGATGGCTGAGGTGAACACAGAGCTACTCTGTACCACAAAAGTCATACCAGCACCCACCAGCATAGCGAAGTAGCCAGTCACCCAGGTGAAGGGATATGGGAAATCTGTAACAAGGCACCCCATCCCATCCCCACAGCCTATGTTAGTCCACAGAGGATAGATGACTGGTGACTGTTAAGTTGGCTGATGGGTCTAAAACTGGAAATTGGAGGGGGAGATGGGAAATTATAATTATAGCTCACATTTCCATAACGATCTAGGATTTACTTAGTGCTAGGTAGCCATAAAGATTACTGGCAAGTGACCATGAAGAGTCATTGAGACTGGCTCCAGCCAGACTAACCTTATTTTCTTTTTCTATAGGGTTAGTAGGTCAAGGGCATGTCATGAACATGGGATTCCTGGACATCAGCTAAGGGTCTGACAAAGTCTTATGGTATTCTTGGGGACAAAATAAAGTATTGGAGCCTGGATGAACATGGAATTAGGTAGAATTACAACTGATTGAATGACTAGAGTACCCAAGCAGTAATCACAGGACCAAAGTCAGCTCAGTCATACTTGGTACAGGATCAGGTATCTGTTATTGCTCTTGTTCCACACCTGTGATTTCATGGATGAATGGAGTTCTTCATTGTGGAAATTCTCTTTATCAATAGATACATATATAGACAATTTGTCATTAACCTATAATTTTAGATAAAACTATTCTTATTTGGGTTTGTTTTTGATTTTTTTTTTTGCTGAGGCAATTGAGATTAAGTGAATTGCCCAAGGTCACACAGCTAGGAATGTTAAGTGTCTGAGACCAGATTTGAACTCAGGTCCTCCTGACTTTAGGGCTGGTGCTCTATCTACTGCACCACCTAGCTGCCTCTATTCTTATTTGTTGATGAAATGAAGGACTTAATAAAGAAAACTAATTGAGACAATCTATAACCAATAAAGTTACAGGCTACAAAATAAAGAGACAAAAATCAACATAAATACAAAAAATTTTCCAAAAATATTAGAACGGGAAACCCATTCAAAAACAACAACAAAGCATAAGACATTTGGGAGTCAAACTCCTTGTCTTATAGAATTGACTGGGCACTGGAAGGTTAAGTAATTTGCATGTGGTCACAACTAATTTGGTTAGAAAAGAACTTGAACTCAGGTTGTTTTGACTTCACGTACAGTTTTCTATCTTCCATGTTATTCTATTCTTCTGCCTAGAATATAATAAGTGCTTTATAAATGCTTGTTGAATCAAAAAAAATTGAACTTGCAAGGAGAGATTAGTTAAGTGCCTCTGGAAAGCTGTTCTTGAACCAGTTCTTTGTCATTTTTTTCAGATGACAAAAAAATTAATCTTGGATGGTGTTGTTAGAATCTAAAAAGATAATTCACAGGTTAGAAAGATGGTCCAAATATAGAGATAAAAATAAATCTGTACGTTTGGATTTCAAAAAAAAATCAAGTACAAAATGGAAAAGTGCTGGCAGTCAACATTTCAGATGAAAAAGAGATGGAGTTAATGGACCTCAAGTCAGCAGTGTGATAATGACAGCCAAAGAGCAATATTCAGAACAATGGAGTTAACAGTCCCATTGTGCTCTGCCTGTGTTCAGACCATAACTGGATTATTATGTTCAGTTCTGGGTTTTAGGAAAGACATTACAAAGCTTGGATATCTCTAATCTTTGTTCCATGGCACTAATATCTTGGAGCACACAATGAATATCCATTGGATTATCTCAGTACTTCATAATTATTTTTCCTGATCATGTCCTTATTGTAGTTATATACTTCATAATTATTTTTCCTGATTCTGTCCTTATTGTAGTTATATACTTCCCCCCATCCTTGCCTGATCCAGACAACCATATCATAAGAATAGTTCCACCCCACCCCTACCTCTTGAGAACCCCTCTATGGTCTCCTCTACTTTAAATAGGACTCCTGTGGAACAGGGGGCTGACAATAAGAAGTCATTGGTTCTGTTACAGGGACTACGGAAAGATTTTCTTAGGGAATTAGCCTTTTCCTTTTCTGACTCAACTATGTCAGACCAGAGTGGATTGTCTTCTATCCTGTCCTTGTCCCCAACTGAATTTGCTGTAGGCACCAAAATTACTAGCTATAGCACTCCTTGGTGCTATATTCTAACTTAGAATATGGGACAAAGACTTTCAGAGCTGAAAGAGCCCTTAAAACCCTGAGCATCAGAGTTAGACATAACAAATATAAAATATTAGAGCTAGAATAAAATTCATAAATACCTTTACATTATAGAGGAGGAAAATAAGGCTAAGCAGGGGAAATTAGTTTTCCTAAAGTCACACAGGGCAAGAGGATAGTAGAAATCAAGCCTCCTTCCCAGAATCATATTTCATAGGGTCTTAAACCTTAGAGCTATAAGGGATATAAGGTTATCCAATCCCTTTATTTTACAGATAAGTAAACAGCAAAGTGTCGTCTTAATATCTTATAGGAAATAAATAGCAGGTCTTCTATTCTGAAATTTTCTACTGTTCTTTGCTGCTTCTCAGTTTCGACCTCCAGGGAGTTTTCAATGAGGAGGATTGGGCAGCCTTCTTCTAGATATGGGAACTACAAGTGAACAGAAACTACAGGACCACAAGGTCCATGCAAAGGATCATGGACTGACAGTAGATGACATTCCATCTCACTTCTTGATCTGGGGTTCTGGTACAGAGAATTCAGCAGGAGAAGGGAATTCTAGCTAATTTGAATTCAGCTTCTGGGTTGAAGCAGCCAGGTAGCACCAGAACATTGGCCTTGGAATTGGCAAGATCTGAGTACAAATGCCACCTCAGACACTTACCATCTGTGTGACCCTCTGGTCAAGTCACTAAATTTGTTTGCCTCAATTTCCTGTAAAATGGCTGTAAAATGGGCATAATATAAAGTTCCCCTGGTGGTTGTGAGGGTCAAATAAGATCATATTTGCCTGGCAATAGTAGATATTATATAAATGCTTATTCCCTTCCCCTAGGAATGGAGGGAATAGTACTGCCAGAGCCTGTCATGAGATTGAGTGTACCTGTTCTCCCCACCCCCCACCCCTGTCCAGGTTGTCCTTTCACTACCTTATCAATCTCCTGACATTGTGCTGTTCTTTGTGATAATAAGACACATCTCTCCCTTACCCAGTTGAATTTGCCCTGTTCCCACTTTCCTCTAAGTCATGGTCAGTGCCTGCTCACCAGTGTTGATGACCTTCTGGACAACCTTGGCTACCTGTCCCTGGAGCACAGAATTCAGCAGCTTCACCAGGAGAATGAGGCAGGTACAGAGCACGGTAAGGGAGCCAGCAAGCAGGATCAGACCCACAGCCAGGTCAGGCAGAGAGGTGTCCACAAACAGATGCTGACCTGAATGGAGTGGGGATAGTACTGCTGAGAGCCTGCCACCCAGGACTGGATGCTTCGCTTCAAGAAAACTCCTTGAGACTGCATAGCTGGCCCACTGGTACTCCCACCTAAATCTCCTGTCCCTAACCCAGATTTTAAATCTGACTTGAATGCCCAAGTGGTATGCTTAATCTGGTCATGTCTAGGAACTACAAGCAAATGGCAGAATCAGTCTGTAGTACTTTTTAAGATCTCTAAGGGAAATATTTATACCCTACTTTTTGCTTTCCCACATAGGGAAGATCAGGGGCCTGTAGTCTAGCCCCTTGGGGTGGGCTCTAGGGATGATCTGCCCCCCCCACCCTTTCCTCTGCCCACCCCAACCCCACCAGAATCTCCCCACACTTCAGTGACCTACATTTCTCCCCAGTGGTGTTCCCCAGAGTCCAGCTGATATTGGCCTCTGCCCGGGGCATGTCAGTAATAACCTGGAGAAGGGGATGAGGGAAAAGTCAGGGAGCAAAGGAGAAAATGGCTTGGCCAAGGAAATATGTCTTCTCCCCTCCTTGCTGGGCCAAATCTGTGTCCTTTTGCCCTTCTCATGGAGCCTGGGAATCCAAAGAAAGAAGAATGTGGCAATAAAGAGATAGGAGATAAAGTCAGGAAAGAGTAAGTTTGGGAGTGAGACATGAAAGGTGAAAAATAGGCTGGGGGAATGAGAGGGAGTAGGAGGATAGAGATGTGTTGTTGGATAGGAATGTGAATTAGATGAGTGATGGGGGAGATATGGGAGTGGATGGTTGGAGTAGCACCTGTTTTATGTGGGCTGAGCTGGTCCTTTGAGGGGATAGGGAGGTCAGCTGGCTTCTTGGCTTCCTGTGGCATAAAAGGCCCAGCCCAGGAATAGCTGGTGTTAAAGGCCAGCTTTACTGGCCTGTGGAGAAAGCCTTCCTGCCATGACCAGCCTTGGCTGGCTGCTGTGGTGATTGGAGGCAGAAGACTGTGGCATTTTACTTGAGTCACTATCCTTTTTAACTTTAGAAATGGGATGCTTTTAATCTCTTGTTATTAAGTAGAATTGTTTTTGTTACATTTTATGGACCATGGGTGCTTCTTTGCATTCGAATCCTTCAGATTGAATCACCAGACTGACCGAGACTTGGCCCAGAATAGAACAAAATGGAGGATGGGGCTGATCCAAGGGGTGGGGACAATACGAGAATAAAATACTGATGTAATGGGAATTGGGATGGGGTGAGATGAGGGACAGGGGTGAGTTGGAGGAATGGGAATAAAGTGGGAAAAGGTTAAGACAGGGGAATGACTTGGAGACAGGACTAAATGGAGAAAATAGGAGTTGGGGATGAATGGAGGGAGAGAGAGAGAAGATGGAGTCTGAGGGTTAATTGGAGAGATTCTCCTCTACCACAGTACCTACCAATCAGGGTATTGGAAGTCTCCCTCCATTGAACCCCAAATTTATGTTCTTATGATCTCTTTTTAGTTATAGTCATGAATGATAGCATTCCCTCAGCTTGTGATATTGAGACTTTTTTTTTTGGTGGAAAGAGAATTATTAAGTTAAAACTTCATTTTTCACGTTCCCGGATAATCTGGTCTAGCAAGATTTGGTTATTTGGGCCATAAGGCCAGAACTCTAGTGCCCTCTGGAGGCAGCCCCAACAATTGCAAGAATGGGACCCACAAGGGTCTGCCTTGGGCAGATTTCTCAGCAAAATGGAAAATAGTTTCCACTTACTGTCTAAAGCATTTGTTCTAGCTTTCTCCCCCATGCCATGCTTGCTGATGCTTCTATAGATCTGAATCTGGTCCAGCTCCTTGAGGGGAAAAGGTGAGTCTCCTCCTCTCTTTTTTCCCTTAAATGCCCTGTCTCTTAGCCCCTTTCTCCATTACAGGGCTTCTCATATCGTATAGCCTCAGTAAAGATTAGGCCATCAATGTATGGACTGAAACCAACCTGATCTTAATCAGTCATGGGGGAACTCTGGAACAGGGGACACTAAATAGGGTCTACACCTCCAGGAAGGAAAGTTAAATGGTTCTCAATACTGAGAGGCCCTCATTTCTGGGGGTTATGGACTCACCTTCAGGTACTTTCTCCTGGACACTTTTCACCTTTGGCTGTGATTTCTTTCTCTTAGCTCTCCTCCCACCTCTTTGACCATTTCTCCTGTCCACCACTGGTGGATATCTCCTACGGTTCTGCCCTAGACCATCTCATATTTCTTTATATTCTCTCTTTTGGTGATCTTGTCAGTTCCCATTGGTTCAGTCACTTTGCATATGAATGTCAAATGTAATACTCAGCCCTAATTTTTCTTCTTTACTCCAGTTCTACATGACCGATTTGTTCGTTAGATAGTTTGCCTGGATATCTTATAGGAATCTAAAACTCAACATGTACAGAAGACAATTCATATTTTCCCCCAATCCATTCCTCCCTTAATCTTCCTTATTCCTGTTGAGAAAATTATTCTTCCAATAACCCAAGCTCACAACCTTGTAGTCATCCTGGATTCCTTCCTCTCCCTCACACATCAATTAGCTGTCAAGTCTTTTTTACTTTACCTCTATAATATCGTTATTGCATCCACTCACTTTCTCTTCACTCATAGCAATAACTAGCACTTATATAGCACTTCAGTGTCTGCAAAGAACTTTACAAATGTGACCTCATTTTTATCATTCTAACAACCCTGGGAGGTAGATTCTATTATCCCCATTTTCTGATGAAGAAGCTGAGGGAGACAAAAGTTAGGTGACCTGCCCAGTTAGAAATATCTGAGGTTGGATTTGAACTCATTTTTTCCTGACTATGTGTCTAACACATTATCCACTGTACCATGCAACTGCCTCTGCCTTAGTTCAGGATACCTTTCATCTTTATTTTAGATTAGTCTTCTAATAGTCTCTCTGCTTCCAGATTTCCTCCTCTCTAATTGCTTCTCCACAGAGCTGCCAAATTGTGATTAATAGAATTTTATTTTTCCAAATACATGCAAAGATTGTTTTCACATTCAACTTTGCAAAATCTTGTGTTCCAAATTTTCCTCCCTCTCCCCTCCTCCTCTTCCCCAATACAGTAAGCAATCCAATATAGGTTAAATCTGTGCAATTCTTCTAAACATATTTCCATATTCATCATGCTGTGCAAGAAAAATAAGATAAAAAGGGGAAAAAATGAGAAAGAAAAAAAAAAACCTAAGCAAGCAAACAACAACAACAATAGAAAAGTGAAAATACTATGCTTTGATCTATATTCAGTCTCCACAATTCTCTCTCTGGATGCGGATGACACTTTCTATCACAAGTCTATTAAACAAATTGCTATTTTTAAAACAGATCTAGCTATATCACCTCTGATTCAGAAATTGTCAGTGACTCCCTATTGTCTTTATGAAAGATATAAAATCATCAGCTTGGCACTGAAAACTATTAAAACTATGACTTCTGATCTTTTCCCTAGCATTGATTTATATTTGACACTATTCCTACATGCTCCTCTCCACTCAAACTGGTCTGAAAAGCTGTTCCTTGAAAATAGTGATAGATCTCCCATCTCTATACCTTTGCCCAGATGATCTCCTCTGTCTGGAGAATCTTTCCTACTCACCTCCACTTTGTAGGATCCTTTGTAGATTCCTTGAGGGCACAGCTCATGTGCCCAAACCTAAAGTTCTTTCCTGATCACCATCTCCCCAGCTGTCAGGACTATCTCCCTCTTGGAATGACCTTGTATTACTTGGTACTTACTTATCTAGGTACATGCTGTATCACCTCAATTGGATTCATGAGTATAGAGACTGCTTCTGGTTTTGTTTTTGCAATTTCAGTACCTAAAGCAGTGCTTAGCACAAGGCAGTGTTTAATAAATATGAATTAAATTGGCTTGAGGACTCACTGACTGGAGTGTGGGGATTCACTTTGAACTGGATTGTACCCTGGTTTGTACCCTGGTTGGTCCTTACCTCCAGAAGGTCAGGAAATTTACCTCTGAGTGAGAGGAGGGATTGGATTTCAGATTCATGATTGGGGGGTGGGGATCTGGTACTCATTTAGGATGGAGGGGTTAGGGCTAAACTTGCCTGTGGAGGGATTAGAGACTTACCTCTGAGGGGCTAGGATCACACCAAATCCGGATGAGACTGTGGTTTCGAAGTGTCTCATCCCCTATGGCAATGCTGTTGATCACAGATTTATCCAACTGTGGAATGGAAATTAGGGACACTGAGAGAATGATATGAAGAAATTTGACCCTATGTAAGAAATACCTCGGATAAGTGTCAGAGGTAGGATTTGAATCCAGATTATCTGATTCAATTGAGTAGATGCCTCCTAACCCTCTCATTTTACAGATTAGTACACTGAAAGCTAAAGATATATAATTAGTCCAAGTTAGAAAGTGGTAGAACTGGGATTCAATTCCAGTTTGAATTCAAACCTGGCTCTGTTTCCATCATATGTAGTTAATAATAACATCTTATAGCTCTTTGAGGTTTACAAAGCCCTTGCTTCATAATTTCCCTATGAGATAGGTAGTACAAATATTATTAATCCCACTTTACATGTTGGAAAATTGAGGTTCATTGAGTATGTGAAGATAGATTTCCTATCTCCAGTCACAGTACTTTCCATGATACTACCCTTCCTCTCTATTGAAAGCCTCTCACCAACAGCCAATAGAGGGATATTTCTTTAGAGGGGAACAACAGAGGAAGACTCTCCCCCAGCCCGAGAATGGCCCAGGACCTCCATTCCACACCTGGATAATGAGTCGGGTGAAGGGCTCAGTGATAATCTTAAGCAGGTCTGGAGCATCTTGGCCACGTCGAATTTTGAAGGAAGTGACCACTAGATGAGTGAGGTGGTGTAAGTACCCCGTAGCTGCCTCCAGGGGCAGAAGGACAAGAACAGAGAGCCAGTTAAAGCAGTCATGAACTGTGGCCCCTGCAAAAGCCCTGGGATGAGAGAACGGGGAAGGACTTTGAGTTCAGAAGCAGAACTGGACATTGAGGGAGAAGTAAGTCAAGATACATTTTGGGAAGTATGTGGGTTAAGGGGAAGATGGGAGAATTTTAGAAATGGGCAAAGATAGGGAAGTTTGGGAGTCTGTCATAGATCAGCAAACTTTTGGAGTCAAGGTCAGAAAGGGAGTTTGGGAATCAAGGGTAGGTTGGTAGGAAGTTTGGGGAATAACTTGGAGGTTAGGATTAATCTGGATTAAATTGGGGATTGGAAGAATTTGTGGATTGGTTAGAATAGGAAAGTTTGAAGGATGACTAAAGATGGGGTATTGGGAGTCAAAATTAAGATGAAGTGAGTTTGCAAATGGGAATTTAGGGGCAGCTAGATGGCACAGTGAATAGAGCACCAGCCCTGGTCAGGGGGACCTAAATTCAAATATGGCCTCATACACATAACACTTACTAGCTGGGTAAATCACTTAACCCCAATTGCCTCTCAAAAAAATAATGGGAATTTGGGAGTCATCCATTGATGGAAGAGTTTGGATGAGATAAAGGCAATTAATTGGTCAGAATTAGGCTGGGAGAAATATAAGTGGCCTAAACTATTCCATAAGTGTTTGGGATCAGAATTTGGTCAAAGGAAGTTTGAGACATGGATTAGGCTAACAAAAAGAAATTGGGTGGGGATTAGGATTATGTTGTGGTAGTCAGTGGAGGGATAATGAGGAAAGATTGGAAGTCAGGGTTGAGCTAATTTGGGTAAAGTTTGGGAAATGGATAAGGAGGTGGTTTGGAAGTGGCTTAGAGTGAAACTAGAGAACAGAGTGAGTCCTACTATGGTCATTTTAATCAGAAGAGTCCCACAACCCCACTTGACTATATGACTACCACCTCACCCAATCAATCTGGTCCTGTACCCCGCTCACCTTCGGAAGTCACTTCTATCTCCAGCCTGCATTAATGCCACAATGGTGTTGGTGACAGATGTACCAATGTTGGAGCCCATGACAATGGGAATAGCAGACTTGACCTCTAGTACTGTGGACAGGAAGGGAGCAAAAGCTTAGTTGCATTCTTCAGTACTGCCATTGGTCCCTTCCCATCTCCTCCAGAGGATGAAACAATGTCAGAAAAATGTCTCCTCCCTGGGTTGCTAGATCTGACGCTTCTATCTACTCTCAACCTACCCCATCACAGGGCTTTGAGTATATGGGGAAGGCTGCATTCCTGCCCCTCATCAAGAGTTACCCATTTCTTAGGAACCTAGCATTTGGAGACCTCAATGCCTTTATTCTGTTCCATATGCCTGATCATCAAACCATCAGTCCTTCTCAGCTGAAATGAAATGAACTTTTGTCACCAAAGTGTATTGGGTTTTAATATTCTCATTTTGTATTGAGGTGATGGGAATCCTGTTTGTACTGGCTTTATAGTTCCTTGTTTTTGCCTTGGGCAGTGAGAGGATAAGGGAGAGAGGAGGGGAAATTAGTGAAGTATTAAGGGAATGTGGGTTAAACACATCATACCAGAACTTTTCTGATTGGCCAAGAGTGAGCAGGAGATGTGTTGTTGAATATAACCTACAATGCTCAGGTGGACAATTCCTAAATTAGGGCATGGTGGGTCTGAAGCAAAAAATACTCTTCTCTGGGGGGTGGGGCTAGATAACCCTGGTATGATTTATGAGCAGGAGAGAATCATGAGTCAAGCCAGCCTGGGGGGGATCACAGCTTGATAAAATTGCTTAGGAAGTTTAAGAGAATCCTTTAAAGATCCCTACTTATTTGTGAAGTTACAGATTAGTTTCTTGAGTCATTGTTCAGTCATGTCTCACTCTTCGTGACCCCATTTGGGGTTTTCTTGGTAAAGACACTGAAGTGGTTTGCCATTTCCTTCTAAAGCTTCTTTTATACATGAGGAAACTGAGGCAGAGTTAAATGATCACAAGGATCACAAAAGCTAGTAAATGGCTGAGACCTGATTTAACTTCAGGAAGATGAATTTTCCTGACTCCAGACTTAGCACTTTATCCAGTATAATACCAAGCTCTCCTATAGATTAGTTTACTCTTCCATGCAATCTTTAGAAAACACTCTGCCCTTCTTTGCAGAGGTGGGAGGAGATGGATGTGGAACATTGGATGTACTGTAAGAATTAGTTAATATGTTGATATATTAGTTAACATGTTAATACGCTGAAGTGCTTTTTTCTTTTCCTTTTTTATTCTTTGTTAAAAGGCATGGTTAAAAGGGATAGAGCATATAAAGGACATATTGGAGATAAAGGTAAAGTAAAAACAAAATATATTAATAACTTTTTTTAAAAAGAAGGAAGAGAGAACAGATCCAAGAATCAGATGTTCAGTGCCAAGGAAAGGAGAAAGGGAAGAGGGGGAGAAGGTAGGAATCAAGGGCAACAGATCTCTGAGACCGGGGTCTACACAAGTTCAGAGAGCAAACAGCTTTGGAAGGCTCAGTGCCTTGAGTCAAGGTTATGGACCAGGGACTTTTAGAAAACAGGAAAAGGTTATGACTGGGGAAGAGGGGAGAGGAATGGGTCAAGCGTTGCCTGGATGACTCCCAGGAGGAGCTGGGATCCCTGGAAGGAGACTGAGGTCATATTTTTCACACTGACTCTGTATTCCTTCCTGTGCACTGTCTTGGTGCTCTGGCTCACTCCCTGTTACCCACCAGCCTTAATCCCCCTCCCCAGACTCACAGCCTGAGGAGACCATGCTGACTATGATGGAGGTGGATGTGCTTGAGCTCTGCACCAGGACTGTCACCAGAATCCCCACCACCAACCCTGCTACAGGATTGGACAGGATGGCGTTGTCCTTGAAGATGTCACCAGCCACCTTCCCTGGAGGGGAAAAAAGGGGAAAAGTGCTGGGCACAAGGCTCTCAGAGAGACCTGCCTTCTGTTCTCAGTTCCCTCAACCTCCCAATCTTCTTGGACAAAAGTTGGCCCAGTGCCCACTGAGGTCAGGCCCATGTCCTGGTCCTCTGAGCCAGTGTCGATGAGGTCCTGTTCCCAGTCCCATGGGAAGTCTTAGACCTCTCTCCCAGCCCTGCCTACCCTCCTTCCTCTTCTACATACCCCCAGCAAGCTGGAAGGCTGAGCTGAGCACATCCAAGGAGCAGACAAAGAGGTAGAGGAAGACAAGCATCATGGGGACCTTGAGGACAGTGGCACAGGCCGAGTGGAGCCTCTGGGATGGCCCTGGTTCTGGGGAGACAGCCCCAGGTGAGTCCCTCCCCTCCTCCTGCTCTTCTCTTCCCCACTAGCATTTTCAGATGGCCTGGTTCCTTCCACAGACCCTCAGTCTGGATCTACTTTTCTGCCCTCCCTTATTTGAGGGTTCTCAGTGATATAGGCTTCCCCTTCATTTCTATTCAGAGGGCCAGCCTGGCCATCTGTCTTCATCATTTCCTTGCTCAAGTAGCTCCGTCCCTCTCCCCAACCCCTTCACATCCCTGCACCTGACTTCTGTGTGTCCTCCGGAGCCAGTTTGGGGGGCAGTGGGTCAGGTTCGTAGCGTTCCAGGGTCTCTCCGCACAGACAGCCACACTCAGGAAGGCCCCCCGGCCCCATGGTGGGAAAGGCATAGGTTGGGGTTCCGGGAATCCGGTGTAGAACTGGGGAGAAATGCTGAAGGATGAGTAACTCTGCTACCCATTGGGGTCCTAGGCCACAGGGAGCAGAATGTAGATGAGGGGACAATGGGCAGCCCTGGAGCAGACCCTTGGAGCATGCTCAGACTAAAGTAAGATCTACAGCCAAGGACCCTCATCATCCCTCCCTGCCCCCATCATAGGTGGGGCCCCTAGCAGAGCAGAAAGGCTGGGCTCTGGGGAATTCTGTCCTTACCCTGGGGACTGGGAGAATAGGCAAAGGCTGCACCTCGGATCACACAGCGAGGACTGGCAGCTGGCAGCGGGGATAGGGCAGGGCCCAAGCGTCGCTCTCTGTAAGGCATCATCCTGGGTACAGACACCACAGAGGTCCCTAGGAGCAGATATTCCAGCCTTCAGGTTTTTCCTTGTCCCCCCGTGTCCCTCCCACCATCATACCTCTCTTTTCCTTGGTGTGTCTCCCCACCATACATACTTCCTGGAAACTTGGGCAGGATGTCTCTTGGGGCTAAAGGATTCTGGGGTTGAGGATGGATGGACTTTGGGACTGTGGTGGGGACTGAAGTTATACAGGAGTCCTGGTTATCAGGGATTGAGGGCCAGGAATCAGGGGGCCGAAGTGAAGGGGCATTGAGAGGCTAAAATACTGGGAAGCCAGGGCTAGGGGCCTGCAGAGTGGGAGAAAGGGGCAAAAGTGAGGAGGCTGCCTGAGTCTGGGAGTGAGGGAGTGATGGTAGAGAAGTTAGGGAGCTGAACCACCTGAACAGCAGCTTCCTTGGCCACTCACCTGAGAACCTAGAGGCTGGCCTGGACTCCAGAAAGCTGAGTGTGAAAATCCTTGTGGTCAAAGTAGGAGGGTTTTGGGGGGGCTGAGGCCTTTTATGGTCTCAGGTCAAGATCAAAGTCCCTCAGGACCCCAGCGGCCTTCTATAGTTACCTAATTAATCTCCTCCCCCCAAATTCCTCCCAGTTAATTACTAATCGTCAGGAGGAGTCTTTGCCTATGGGGGTGTCCATTCCTGGGTTCCTTCTGGGAAATCTTCCCACTCCCTTCCATGACCAGAACTGCCTAATAAGTAACTCTCCCCAGGCTTATAGTCTTCTATTACTGGAACCCCAGACACTGAGGACCCTCCTCACCTTGGGAGTTCCCAATTTCAGTATCCTCCAACTCCTACCTCTTTCCCTTCCCACAGACAGCCCCTGTGGGCTCCCTCCCCTCTCTCCTATCACTCCTCTTTTTTCCAAATAAATTGTCTCTTGGGTATGCATTTATGCCTACATGTCTTTTGCGTGTGTGGATCTCTGTGTATGGAAATCTGTGTTTGGGTATTTTTTGAATCCATTGCTGTCAAACAACGAATATTTATTAAGCCCTTACTGCTAGAGGTATTGTCCTAAGCCCCCATTGTGTGTATGTGTATCTATGAACCTGCATTTGTGACTGTGCCTATGTGTAATGGGATAGTCTCTATTAGAGAAACTCCCATCCAACCTGGAGTTTGGACCTGGATGAGAATTAGGGACAGATTTTTGGAGGCTCCAAGATCTGAATAGGGTTAATTTGGAGGGATGGGGAATCTGGACTTTTTCATTATGAGTCCTTTGGTTTATCAGGAGCCCAGAAGACAAGGGTGGGTTTGGCCAAGGTCATCACTCTTATTTGTTGCATTGTGCTGCATCACTTCTGGAGCATAGTGGAAGGGAGTAGCATGAGAAGTTTGGATAAGTAATATAGCATTAGATCACAAAGGACTTTGAATGCTAGGCAAAAAATTTAAATTCAAAGAATAGTGAGAGAGATGATCAGGACAGATTAAGGACTAGCTATAGGGCTAGAGACAGTTGTCTTATTGAAGTTTAGGTTAGGGATACAGATAATTTTACTGTTAGCATGGGATTAGGGCTATGGCAGGAATTGTGGCTAGTGGAACATGGAGCTCAGAGAATTGAAGGGGAAAGGAACCTTTGAAGCAGAATTTTTAAAAATGTCTTTTTTTTTTATCTTTTGACTTTATATCACATATATCCCTCCCCCTCATTCAACAAACTTGTAACAAATATTTTTTATTAAAGCTTTTTATTTGTTTTTTTAAATTAAAAGCTTTTTATTTACAAAACATATGAGTGATTTTTCTACATTGACCTTTGCAAAAACTTTTTTTCCCAAGCTTTTCCCCTCCTTCCCCCCACCCCCACCCCTAGATGACAGGTAATCTAATACATGTAAAGCTTTTTATTTGTATAACATATGTATGGGTAGTTCCCCAGCATTGATCTTTACAAGGCTCTCCTTTACAACTTTTACCCCCAGTCCCCTCCCCTTCCCTAGATGGCAGGAAGTCCATTACATGTCAATAATATTGAAATACTTGACAAGTTGTGCAAGAAAAATCCTATCTACAAGAAAAAAAAATCAGAGAAAGGCAACACAATGCAAGCAAACATCAATAGAGATCATGAAAATGTTACGTTGTGGTCCATATTTCATATCCCTCTCTCTGGGTGTATATGGTTTTCTTCAGTGAACAATTGGAACTGGTTTGAGACAATTCTTTGTTGCAGAGAGCTATGTCCATCAGAATTGATCATCATGTAATATTGTTGTTGTTGTGTATAATGATCTCCTGGTTCTGCTCGTTTCACTCAGCATCAGTTCATGCAATTCTCTCCAGGCCTCTCTGAAAACGTCCTGCTGGTCGTAACAAATTTTTTCAAAAAGAGAGAAAAACAATTCATTGAAATTAAATAACACATCAGTCATGTTTGATAGTATGTACAATATTTATCTGTTTAATTCCTCTCCTCTGCAACAAGGAGAGGGAGGTATATTTTCTCATTTCTTTCTTTCTTTCTTTTTTTTTTTGGCTAAGTTTGGTCATTGTAATTACACAGGTTCAGGTTGTGTTTTGTTTTTATTAGTTATTATTTCCATTTACATTGTGGTAGTCATTATATATATTCTTTTTTTTTTAATAAAGCTTTTTATTTGCAAAACATATGAGTGACTTTTCAACATTGACCTTTGCAAAAAAAAAAA
>JAJPUD010005261.1:43555-84518 GCA_023553655.1 Myrmecobius fasciatus | reverse complement strand
GTGGACAACCTTGTTTCACCCCTGATCTTATTGGGAATGGTTCCAGTTTATCACCATTACATATGATGCGAGCTGATGGTTTTAAATAGATGCTACCGACTATTTTAAGGAAAAGTCCATTAATTCCTATACTCTCTAATGTTTTTAATAGGAATGGATGTTGAATTTTATCAAATGCTTTTTCTGCATCTATTGAGATTATCATATGGTTTTTGTTAGTTTGGTTATTAATATAGTCAATTATGTTAATAGTTTTCCTAATATTGAACCATCCCTGCATTCCTGGTATAAATCCTACTTGGTCATGGTGTATTATTCTAGGAATGATTTTCTGTAATCTCTTTGCTAATATTTTATTTAAGATTTTTGCATCAATATTCATTAAGGAGATTGGTCTATAATTTTCTTTCTCTGTTTTTGTTTTACCTGGTTTAGGTATCAGTACCATGTCTGTATCATAAAAAGAGTTTGGTAGGAGTCCTTCATTTCCTATTTTTTCGAATAGTTTATATAATATTGGAGTTAACTGTTCTTTAAATGTTTGGTAGAATTCACATGTAAATCCATCTGGTCCTGGGGATTTTTTCTTAGGGAGTTGATTAATGACTTGTTCTATTTCTTTTTCTGAAATGGGACTATTTAAGTAATTTATTTCCTCTTCTGTTAATCTGGGCAATCTATATTTTTGTAGATATTCCTCCATTTCACTTAGGTTATCAAATTTATTGGCATACAGTTGGGCAAAGTAACTCCTGATTATTGCTCTAATTTCCTCTTCATTGGTGGAAAGTTCTCCCTTTTCATTTTTGAGACTAACAATTTGATTTTCCTCTTTCCTTTTTCTAATTAAATTAACTAGAGGTTTATCTATTTTGTTGGTTTTTTCATAGAACCAACTTTTAGTTTTATTTATTAATTCAATAGTTTTTTTACTTTCAATTTTACTAATCTCTCCTTTTATTTTTAGGATTTCAAGTTTGGTATTTGATTGGGGGTTTTTAATTTGTTCTTTCTCTAGCTTTTTTTAGTTGCAAGCCCAATTCATTGATTTTCTCTTTTTCTATTTTATGCAAATAAGCATCTAGAGATATAAAATTTCCCCTTATTACCGCTTTGGCTGTATCCCACAAATTTTGGTATGTGGTCTCATTATTGTCATTCTCTTGAATGAAATTAGTAATTGTGTCTGTAATTTGCTGTTTCACCCATTCATTCTTTAGGATAAAATTATTTAGTTTCCAATTGGTTTTTGGTCTATTTTCTCCTGGCCTTATATTGCATGTGATTTTTATTCCGTCATGATCTGAAAAAAAATGCATTTATTATTTCTGCCTTCCTGCATTTGATTTTGAGGTTTTTGTGTCCTAGCACATGGTCAATTTTTGTATAAGTTCCATGGACTGCTGAGAAAAAAGTAAACTCCTTTCTGTCTCCATTTAATTTCCTCCAAAGATCTATCATACCTAACTTTTCTAACATTTTGTTTACCTCCTTAACTTCTTTCTTATTTATTTTGTGGTTTGATTTATCAAGTTCTGAGAGAGGGAGGTTGAGATCCCCCACTATTATAGTTTTGCTGTCTATTTCTTCTTGCATCTCTCTGAACTTTTCCTCTAGGAATTTCCATGCTATACCACTTGGTGCATATATGTTTAGTATTGATATTGCTTCATCATCTATGGTACCCTTTAGGAAGATATAATTTCCTTCTTTGTCTCTTTTAATGAAGTCTATCTTTGCTTTTACTTGGTCTGAGATCAGGATTGCTACCCCTGCTTTTTTTTGTTCACCTGAAGCATAATAGATTCTGCTCCAGCCTTTTACCTTCACCCTATATGTATCACTATGTTTTAGATGTGTTTCTTGTATACAACATATTGTTGGATTCTGGTTTTTAATCCAATCTGCTATCTGCTTCTGCTTTAAGGGAGAGTTCATTCCATTCACATTCACAGTTAAAATAACTAATTCTGTATTTCCTGCCATCTTATTTACCCTAGCTTATGCTTTTCTCTTTCTTATCCCCTTTCCCTCCTCCCTACTATTTTGCTTTTGAAAACCACTTCCCTCAAACAATCCTTCCCCTTTAGAGCCCCACCCACCCCCTTTTCCCCCCCATTCCCTCCAGTTTCCTTATAAGTCCGTCTATTATTCCCTCTGAGCCAAATCTGATGAGATGGAGATTAACCCAATTCTCATTCCCCTCCCTTTTCTCCCCTCAATCATTATAGGTTTTCTTTGCCTCTACATGTGATGTAATTTCCCTTATTTTACCTCCTTTTCCTCTTCTTCCAGTGTTATCCCTTTTCTACCTCTAATTTCTTTTTCAGTTTATCATATCATAAGATTCATAAAATCATAATAAACATATAATAATAATCATAAAATCACAGTAATCATATGATAATAATCATAAAATCACAGTAATCATATCATAATCATAATGTAATAATCAATTCATAAAATCAACCCTCATTCTATAAGTATCTATAACATAAATATAGTTCTCAAGAGTTATTTTTTCTTGTTACCTTTTTATGTTTCTCTTGTGTTCTGTGTTTGTAGATCAAATTTTTTGTTCAGTTCTGGTCTTTTCAGTAGAAATAGGTGAAATTCTCCTATATCATTGAAAGACCATCTTCTTCCCTGGAAGATAATGCTCATTCTAGCTGGGTAACTTATTCTTGGCTGTAATCCAAGTTCCTTTGCCCTTCTGAATATCTGATTCCAGGCCCTTCGATCCTTCAAAGTAGAAGCTGCTAGGTCCCATTGTATATATTCTTTTCCTAACTCTGTTTACTCTATTTTACATATGTTCATGTAAGTTTTTTTATTCTTCTTTAAATTTCTTCACATTTTTCATTTCTTGCAACAAGATAGTTTTCCATTATATTTAAATACCACAATATGTTTAGACATTCCCAAATTAATTGGCATCCATTGTGTTTCTATTTCTTCGATAACACAAAAGGTGCTGCCATAAATATCACTATTAACATATGGAACTTTTCTTTTTGACTTTGGTCTCTTTGGGGTGTATTCCTACACTGAAATCTCTAAGTTAAAGGGTATGGAAATTTTAGTAATTGTCTTTATTTAAAAATATTTTTGATAGCTTTTATTTCTTGCATCATCATAGTTACCCCAAAAAGCTTTTCTCTCCCACTCCGTCCCATAGAACCATTCCATAAGACAAATGGTTTTAGAGGAAAAAGTCACAAAACTGATCAATATATTAAAAAATACAAAAAAAATGTGTTCTATGATGTGTTGAAATATATTTCGGAGAGTTGCACATGTTTATCCTATATTGGATTACTTGCTGTCTAGGGGATTGGGGGAGGAAGAAAGGAGGGAGAAAAATTTGTAACACAAGGTTTTGCAAGAGTATATGTTAAAAATATCTTTGCATGTATTTTGAAAATAAAAAGCTATTATAAAAAAAAACCCAAATATATACTCTATGTAGACCTACCAGTTCCACAAAGATATGGTTTGTGTCTTCTCATATTTCTTCATTTGAGTCTTATTTGATTTTTATAAAGTTGTTACATTTACTTTTGATTTTTTGCTATGCCATTTTTTTCATTTTCCTTGTAGTTAATGTGTATATTATTTTCTTGGCTCTCATTATTTCACTCTGCATTAGTTCATGTAGATCTTTCCATATGTTTCTGTCTTCATCCATATCATTTTTTTCAATAGTTGTATTTCATTATATTCATGTATCACAATTTGTTTAGCCATTTCCCAATTGATGGGCATCTACTTTGTTTACTATCATAAAAAATGCTGTTATAAATATTTTATATTATATAGGGATTTTCTTCTTGTTCATAATTTTCTGAGATAAACCCAATAACTAAGGCTCTGGTTCAAAAGATATGGTCATTTTAATTACTTTCTTTCCATATTTCCAAATTACTTTTCAGAATGGTTGGCTCTTCTCAAAGAACATATCAAAGTTTTCACATAGCCTCTCCAACATGGACTATTTATGTTTTTGTCCTTTTTACCACTTTACTAGACATAAAATAAAGCTTCAGGTATATTTTAATTTGCCTGTCTCCTATTATTAGCAATTTGACACAATCTTTCATGTGATTACTAATTATAATTGTTCTTTTGAGAACTTTCACTTCCTTTGACCACTTAGAATATAAACTTTAGTAGCAGCATGTGGGAACTAGAAAATTCCTTAGAACACATATATGAGCTCCATATTTTAGGAAAGATGTTGACAATATAAAGTGTCCAGGGGTGGGTAACTAGTATTAGAAGGGAACCAGAGACATTTCTATGAAAGAAATTGGAAATGTTTATCTGGAAGAAGGAAAAACTTAAAAAGAAGGAAAGGATAGCTGGCTGTCTATAAGTATTTTTCTTTGAGGAGAACAATTTGGTTTATTTTTCTTGGTCCTAGAGGGCAGAACTGAAAGTTACAAGGAGGCAGATTTAAGTTTAGTATTAGAAAACTCTTTTGAACCATCAGAGCTCTCTAAATACAGAATGAATTGCCACCTGAAGGAATGAGTTCCCCATTGATGGAGATTTTTAAAAATTATTTTTTATTCATTTTTTAAAATTTTGAGTTCCACTCTTAATTGAACACTAGATAGATAATTTTGATTATATTAAGTTAAAAAGTTTTTGTACAAACATTTTCCTAATGCAGACAAGATTAGGAGGGAAGCAATAAATTGGGAAATCATCTTTACATTTAAGGGTTCTGATAAGGGCCTCATTTCTAAAATATATAGAGAATTGTCTCATATTTATAAGAATTCAAGCCATTCTCCAATCGATAAATGGTCAAAGGATATGAACAGACAGTTTTCAGGTGATGAAATTGAAACTATTTCTAGTCATATGAAAAGGTGTTTCAATTCACTATTGATCAGAAAAATGCAAATTAAGACAACTCTGAGGTACCACTACACACCTGTCAAATTGGCTAAAATGACAGGAAAAGATAATGATGAATGTTGGAGGGGATATTGGAAAATTGGGACACTGATACATTGTTGGTGGAACTGTGAACAGATCCAACCATTCTGGAGAGCAGTTTGGAACTATGCTCAAAAAGTTATCAAACTGTGCATAAATATGTTATCAAACATGTCCCTTTGACCCAGCAGTGTTTCTATTGGACCTATATTCCAAAGAGATCTTAAAGGAAGGAAAGGGCCCCACATGTGCAAAAATGTTTGTGGCAGCCCTTTTTGTAGTGGCTAGAAACTGGAAACTGAGTGGATGATCATCAGGTGGAGAATGGCTGAATAAGTTTTGGTATAAGAATGTTATGGGATATTATTGTGCTATAAGAAACAATCAGCAGGATGATTTCAGAAAGGCCTAGAGAGACCTACATGAACTGATGCTGAATGAAATCAGCAGAACCAAGAGATCATTGTGCACGGCAACAAGAAGACTATATGATGATCAGTTCTGAAGGACGTGGTTTTCTTCAACAATGAGATGTTTCAAACCAGTTCCAGTTGTTCAGTGATGAAGAAAGTCATATACACCCAGGAAGAGGCCTGTGGGATCTGAGTCTGGACCACAGCATAGCATTTTCACACTCTCTATTGATGTTTGCTTGCATTATGTTTTCCTTCTCAGGTTTTTTTTTCCTTTCTTGTACAGCAAGATAACTGTATAACTATATATACACATTCGATCTGTCAAATATTTTAACATAATTAACATGTATTAGACTTCCTGCCATCTGGGGAGGGGGTGGGGAGTAGGAGGGAAAAATTTGTAATAAGTTTTGCAAGGGTCAATGTTGAAAAATTACCTATGCATATGTTTTGTAAATAAAAAACTTTAATAAAAATAAATTTAATTTAAAAAAAAGAAAAATTACTTATGCATGTGTTTTGCAAATAAAAAGCTTTAATAAAAAAATAAAATTTTTAGTTCCAAATTCTTTCATTCCTTCTCACACCTCCCTAACTCACTGAGAAGAAAAGCAAAATGATATAAATTATAAATGTGAAATATGCAAAACATTTCTTCTTAGTGATATCGCAAAAAAAAAGAAAGCAAGAAAATTATACTTCAATTTGTACTCAGAGTCCATCAAGTTCTCTCTTGGGAGGTGGATAGCATTTTTTCATTATGAGTCCTTTGGAATTATCTTGGATCATTATACTGATCAAAGTTGTCAAGTCTTTCACAGTTGATTGACAGAAATTTTAAAAACATTTTTGGACAAATTCTGGATTAGATGATTTCTGAGGTGCTAGATTGTTAGCTCCATGAGGTCAAGGGCATGTCTTGATCATCTCTTCACCTCAGTGCTAAGCTCTCTCCAAATATTTATTAAGTTGAATTGAGTTGAATTAAATGGAGTTGAATTAAGATATGTTAAACATGAGTTAGTTCCTAGGATCTGGTTCATATTTATTCAATATTACCTCAAAATTTATTAAGCACTTGCTGGATACAGAGTACTATGTTCTGAGCTGGGAGAGGTGCAAAGTTTAGGTTGGATATGGTCTTTGTTCTCATGGAATTCATAGATTAATAAAAGAAAATGATAATACAACTAAACCAATGCTAACACAACTAAAAATTCTACTACCTAGTAATCTGAGACAGATGCATTGGAGAGGCATAAAACTAAATATCATGTGAGGTTTTAAGGAGAAGACTGACTGACTGTGAGGCTCAGGGAAGGCTTCCAGGAAGGGGTGACATTTGAATTGGACTTTGAAAGGAGGGTGAGTAGGAATTCCATAAGCAAAGAGGGAGAAAAAGTCCTTGAAGCATAGGGAATAGCCCAAGTACAGACACAAAGTTGAGAGAATTCTGGGCATTTTCAAAGAGTAATATACCTTTAATTGGAAAATGAAGAGTTCAACTCTTCATTTGACAGATAAAGAAATTGAGATCCAGAAAATGAATATTGTCCAAGATGACACAGTAAATGTCAGGAGTGGGATTTGAACCCCAATTCTCTGACAGTAAAACTAATATTGTTTTCACTGCCTCACTGCTTTCTTATTAAAGGCATATGACAGATTTCTAGATCTAGAGCTGGATGGAGAATGGAGAATTCAATGGAGAAACCATTGATTCCAAATCACTCATTTTACAGATAAAGAAACTGAATAACAGAGCAATTAAGTATTCTGTCCACAGCTGCATAGCTAATGAGTGTCTGAAGTGGGCTTAAAACTCAAGTCTTCATAATTATGACTCTTATTTGTTGCATTGTGCTGTATCACTTCTGGAGCATAGTAGAGGGGAGTAGCATGAGAAGTCTGGATAAGTAATATAGCATTAGATCACAGAGGGCTTTGAATGCTAGGCAAAAAAAAAATTAAATTCTATTCAGTAGGTGATAGAAAGCCAAATCAAGAGTACAAGTTTACTAGTAGAATATCAGCTTCTTCAAGGCTGGGAATGTGTCCCCCAGCACTGACCCCAGTGTCAGCCACATATGGTAAGCACTGAACATGTGCTTATTAGTTAACTGATTGATTTTTGAGCAGATGAGTATCATAATTAGATCTATGCATAAATAAAATTGTTCTGGTGAAATGTGGAGGTTGAAATATAAGGGAAACACAGTAGAGGTGGGAAGACCTACTAGGAGATTCTATAGCTGGAAACACTCCAATGAGACTGTCTTGTTTGGACGGTCAGCTTCTGAGAAATGTCTGAAGCAGCCTCAGCTAATTTTGGCTGGAGACTTTAGACCCAAGACACATCGGTCCATCTGTGGGGCCAAGGCTGGATTAATGATTATATGGGTTTAGCCAACAGGACTCAGACCAGGGAGATCCTATAACAACTGACTCTACCTAGCTTCCTTGTACCCAGAAAGCACATCCACTGCATACTTGGAGCCCTAAGGGGGAAGTTTAGGGAGATGAATCAAGAGACTGTCCCTGTATCTTTATGGGGAAGGATATAGAAACAGAAAAGGATGCATAACAAGTCCCTCCTATGAAATCTGCATGTAGTGTACATTTAAAATTTTTATTTTAAAAATATCTTTATTGATGTCATTCAAATAATATTTCCTATTCCTCTCCTTTCATATTGAATCCTCCCTTGTGACAATGAAAAATAATTAAATAGAAACATCTAATAGAGACCATGTCTGACAATAGAGTGAAGCCTGAAGCCAACAGAACCCAAATTTACCCTAATTCTAAACCTTACCCCCCTTACCTAACCTTTAATCTTATTTCTAAATTGTTATTCTAACATCATCCTAATCCTTAAGCAAAATGAAGTGAGCAGAAAACCAGAAGGACAATTTTTATAACAACAATATTGTAAAGACAAACAGATTTTTCTTTTTCTTTTTTTGATGAGGCAATAGCAGTTAAGTGACTTGCTCAAGATCACACAACTAGGAAGTGTTAAGTGTCTGAGGTCAGATTTGAAATCATATCCTCTTTCAGGGCTAGTGCACCATCTAGCCCCTCTGACAATAGTTTTGAAGGACTTAAGAGCTCTGTTCAATACCATGGCTAATCAATCACCATATTGAAGCATACTGGTCACCTCATGACAAAAAGATGATGGCCTTAGAACATTTCCTTACTTTGACCTCATCCATAAAATGTAGAAAGGAACATTCATGTTCTTAATTCACGAGATTCAGAAGGGAACTTTTTTTATAAACTTAGAACTTAAAGAAAATTGTAAATAAGAATTCTTTATTATTATTATGGAATGGGGAACTGAATAAGATAAAAATGAAAAAGGAAATCCAGAGTCAAACCGTGAGAAGGGTCTTGAGTCCTGAGAATGGACTTTATCCCAGAGATGATGAGGAATCATGAAAAGTTTTTGAGCAGGAGAGTCACATGATCAGAGTTGGATTTTAAGAAGATTACTCATGGGTTCATTGAATCATAGGATTCAGAGCTAGAATGAACCCTGGAGATTTTCTGTTGCAACCATCTGTCTTGATAGCTGAGGAAAAAAAGGTTCAGGGAAGGGAAATCATTTATTTTTGATCACACAGGTAGTAAATAATAGGGCTTGTGGCAGTGTGTGCAACAGGAATGAAGGGGGAGAGACTAAAGGCAGGAAGACCAGTTAGGAGGTAATGGAGTCTCTGACTAGGATTGGAACCTTGGGAATAAACAAGAGGAGAAAGTCTTCAGAAGAAAAAATGGAGAAGCCTAGATGATTTGGTAAATTGATAAACAAGCATTTATTAAATGCTTACTATGTAGCATTAATGAATTGGAAGGTCGGGCAGGGAAAAGTAGGTATTAGGAGTGACCCTATGATTTGCCACTTAGGGGAGTGAGAGAGTAGTAATGCCTTCAATATAATAGCAAGACTGGAGGAGGAACAGGTTTTAGATGAGAAAAAGATGGAGATTATTAACTAAGTCTGCTTCTCATGTTCAGAAGCCTTCAGATCAAAAATAAATACCCCATTGGGAAATCTATACTTACTGGCCACCCACCTGTCTGAATTGACAGTTATCTATCCTTATCTCCTCCACTTACAAGCCTAGAGGCTGCTTGATCATGGGGTACAGATGGATGTGTTCTTCAGATTGCTCATCTGAAGAACACACTGAATTTCTGGACCCAATGTAGGCTTGTGTAAAGTTAACTAATAAGCACATGTTCAGGTTGAAGGAACTTTCCCTCTCCTCTTCTCTTCCTTTCTCTGTTTCTCCTCCTCTCTTCTCTCCTTTCCTCTCTCTCCTTTCCCTTTCTCCGGTCCTGTCCTGTCCTGTCCTGTTCTTTCTTCACCTCTCTTTTCCTCTCCTCTCCTCTTTTCTACTCTTCCTTTTCAGCTGTGCTTCTCTCTATCTGGGCTTTGCCATAGGCCCTCTCCCCCTGGGACTTCCTCAGTTATTGAGACCTTCTAATCCTGGAACATCCCTCTGCCATGTCAACCACCTTTTCCCACTGATAAGTTCCTTCTGGGGACTCCATTTTGGGGAGAGTCCCAGGCCATCCATGCATTATTCCTCTCTTTGTTGTGCTTCTTACCCTCAGCCTTTGCCACCATCCCACCTTGGTAGGTGCCTTTCTTCTCCATCCCCTTTCTTCTCCCTTTTATATGTTGTCTTTCCTTAATAGAATGTAAGCCTTAACACATACAGAAAATGTCTTTCTTTTTGCTTGTATTTGCATCCCCTGTGCTTAGCAGTATCTGGCACATAGTAAACAAATAATAACTTGTTTTTTCTCTTTTTCCTTTTTCAATTAAAAAGTATTTACTTTCTCTTCCTCTACTGGAAAAAAAAAACAAAACCATTGTAGCAAATATGCAGAGTTTAGTAAAACAAATTCCCATAATAGCAATTTCCAAAAATGTGTGTTTCAGTCTACAAGTTTAGTTTATCACCTCTCTAGTGATAACAAGGTTATCTTTTTACTAATATTTGGTGGGATTATCCCTGGGTCAGAGAATTTCACACCCAAGAGGGAGCTCAGTAATTATCTTGTCCAACTCTTACCCAATGCATGAATCTACCGCAAGACACCCCCAAACAAGGGCTTATGTTTCTGGGTCCACCCCTAGGACCCTTAAACAACAGCTTTCCCATTCATTGAATATCCCCAGGGATGGCAAGGCTAGATGAACTCCATGTTCTAGGAGGTGAAAGGTTGCTGACCTCTTGCTGATCATTACTCTGGCTCCAAGGAAGTTTGCCAGGCTTCAGTGACTCTCCCAGCCCAGTGTTCTCCTAATGGAGGGCAGAGTTCACAAATCAACCCTCTGTTCACTATATTAGGCCTAAAATAGCCCTACCACCACTATTACTTTTTACCACCACAGGCAGCCAGAAGGCATCCCTTGCTTTCTTCCATATTGTGCTATGGGCCCATGAAAACTCTCATGGTAGCCTGTAAAGACCCATTCTAGTCTTCAGTAATTGCCTGCCTATCCATCTCAGAATTGCAAGATACTCCAATTCACGAAATGGTGAAGAAAAAATCCTGAAGGAATGTTGCCATGTTTGGGGTACCTACATAGGTGGTATACTTGCATGGACAAGTCAAAATGGAGTCAGAAATTAAGGCTATGAAAAAACTTAACAGTCCCTTTGGTTTTTTTTGCTTGTTTTTGATTTTTGTCAGATTTATATTCCCTGAGGTTCAAAACCCATTTTCTAAAGAGCTATGGGCATCTGTCTGGAAGAATGAACCTTTGAGCTATAAGAAAAAAAATTTTAGATATAGACAAGACCATGAAGAAAGTCTCAATAAATACAATGCTCAAAGGTCCCAATGTATAGATCTGGGAGTGGAAGGAACAGATAACAACCAATGTACCTCATCCTGATTTACTGCCCTAGAAACCCTGGGAAGTAAGGACAACTACCAAAATGTCCCTGGCACAGGTAAACAGAAAAAACTGGTGCTAGCCTTAGTACCCCCATTCTTACTAATTATTGTGGGTTGTTGCAATCTCTGTGAACCATCTGCATTGCTGCCACCTTTCATAAAATAATGTGACATTAAAGATGACTGCAATGCAAGTAAAATTCTACTCAAAGACAACCCAAGATGTTAGATCTGAGTTTTCTTCATACCTCAATATCCAGCCTTTCTGGGGACTTGCCTGGCTATGAGTAACAGCCTTCAATAAATTCTTATTTTCTTCTCTTGTGTGGTCAATGAATTAATATCTTCATACTCACACATACGTGAGCAGATGTATTCACATAGAGGAGACTTCACTGCTAAATGACAATGAAAATTATCAGGAGAGTTTTATTAACTCCCTTTTCCAACTGCCCTCTTGAAACCTAAAATAGAATAAATTCAGGGCCTGGTGAAAATGGCTGTTCCTTTCATAGGGACTCTTGATTCTTTTCCCCTTTCTTCATGTAAGGTCCACACCTTGGAGTCACTTTTGATCCCACTCTCCATATCCAGTTAGTTGCTAAATTCTGTCCATTACACATAACCACAATGTCTCATACTTTTCTCTTCTTGTCCGTGTACACTGGCACCATCCCAGGTCAGACCATCATGTCTTTTGCCCCTAGAAGTTAAGTTGTTTAGCCTCTCAGTAGCTCAAGAAACTCTCCAAGACCCTAAATTGCAGAGCAGGTGTCAACCAATATCAGTAGAAGGAATAACCACACTGAGAATTCCCTGCCCCCTCAAATAAAAGGTCTGCCTCTGCCTTTTCCAGTGGCAGCAGTTGTCCCCCTTCCCAATTTTTAAAAGCTGGCCTCAGCCTATCCAGAATATTTTGGTTACGGAAGCCTTCCTGGGCCCTCAAAGCCAAAAGCTATGGTAAGGAATTCTCTCACCAATACCAACTTCAAGCCTTGCAGCCCAGGCTCATAAAAACAGACTGCTAGCTCAGCATCCCTGCTGAATCTTTGTTGGGTTTTCCCATCTAGGTGGCCATAGTGCTGTCCTCAGCAATTGTGTGTGTGTGTGTGTGTGTGTGTGTGAAAGAGAGACAGAGACAGAGACAGAGAGAGGAAAGAGAAACTATTTGATCAGTGAGATAACCTCTACCTGGCACATTACACTGCTTATATAGTCTCTTTCTGCCATATAACTCTCCAATGTTGTGCCACCAAGCTGACCAGTCTCCTTGAGTTTCTTTTTTTTAATTCTTAATTTTTGATAATGTCTTTGTTTTTACATCACTGTCCTCAGATATATAGCCCTCTCTCCTCTCCTGCCCATTGAGCTAATCCTGATAATGAAAAATGAGAGAGACAGAGACAGAGGAAGAGGAGAGAGACAGAGGAAAAGAGATAGGGACAGAGAGAAAGACAAAGAGATACACAGATTGACAGGCAGATAAGCAGAGACAGACAAAGAGACAGAGACAAAGACAAGGAGAGAGACAGAAAAAGAAAAAAGGAAAAACAGGCTTTTCAGCAAAACTAATCAATACATCAATCTAGTCTAGCACTGGGTACAGTGTTATATAGGCACTTTACATTGAACATCTGCAAAACTGAACTGCTTATGTCCTCCATCTCCAAGCTCTCCCCTCTTTGAACATTCCTATTACTGCTGATGGCTCCTCCATCCTCCAAGTCATTCATGCTTGAAATCTTTTCATGTCATCCATGCTCTGACATATCAATGTGCTGGTAAATGTTTAACAACCTATTCTTGGAAAAGTACATAGGACACACTTTTAAGTTTAATCTGTATAATTTATATTTTCTCCATCACTTTTCTAAGTCTAGACAATCAGCAAAACAATAAATCAAGCCCCAGTTTGTAGAAATTGCTGATTTCTGAGGTGTAAACACTCAGCCTGAAAATTAAACAATTGGTTCTGTCCAGGTGGCTCTCACACACCCAGTTTGCTCATTGCAGTAGATTCTATCCTCAAAGTTTCTTTTGCATCTGTCTCCTGATCTGTCTTCACATGAAATCCCTTATACAGGCTCTCATTACCTCTTGCTCAGATTATTACAATAGTTTTGTAATAGAGTTTCCTAATCCAGCTCATTCTCTCCTCATCTGTCAACGTGATCATCCTGAAATATGGGTGTCCTGGCTTTGGCCAGGCTTTGTTGCAACCCCCATAGAGATACATATGCTGAGGGCAAGGGGCCATGGTAAGAATTTAACTTGTGGTAGGAAGAAAAAAATAAGACTGTAAAATAGACATGCTTTAGTCACATCGATCCTGTCTTGACCTACCTAGCAACTTCCTAGGGCAGATGCAGCAAGTCTCTGAGAATAAAAGCAAATGCAGGGAGAGAAGTCATAGCTCTGATCTGATGAGACCCTCACCTTGGGCAGGGTGCCATCAGATCTGGATAGGGGAATGAGCCTCCCTGAGAGGAAACAGAGAGAAGGAAGGAGGGATTTGTTCACTGATAGCAACCCATTGGGCCTGGTCTTGCATCTAGCTTTGTCCTGTGTTGGACATTACATGTTAACAGACTAAGTAAAGCCTTTTAACTATCCTCTTTGCTTGTTTTGGATTAGTCATTTTTATTATCTCAGTGCCCGAGGGGATAGGATGGCTGCCTTAGTTTCTTATAATACTAGCTCTGCCCTTGTCACTCCTCTCAGATTCCTATGACCTCCAAGATCAAATATGAACTTCTCTGTTTCTCATTTAAAGGTCTTTACAACTTGTCCCCTTCATATTTTTTTTTCATTCTTCCCTAAAGTGTTTTGCCTTTCTTTGAGTATATAGCACTTGGGTTGACTACCTACTTCTTCATTTTTTGATACATGTTATATGGATTTTTCTGATCTCATAATTCCATGCTTATGTCTTTTATGCCATTTCTTGTGTGAAGGGAATAATTGGTAATATGTGACGGCCCTATTATGCCCATTGTGAGTCATCTACAATTAGGTCACCTATAATTTTGATCCTTTGGAGATTGTGGTATTCCATGATTCATAGGTATAGAGCATCAGCACAGTGGTGTTAAACATCTCATTGAAGATGCTATGTAGTTTTCTCAAAAGCAATTGAATCCATTCTTCAATTATAAGTCCTATTCATTACCTACTAATGGGCTGGCTCAGTGACATTGTCTACCCAACTATATATCTGTCTTGCAACAAGAAATCTTTATCCATTCAGCTTCTTATGTGTGGATTTTTAGTCCAATCTCTTTTAATTGTCTTTATAGAAGAAACCCAGAGTCTTAATGCAAATAGCATGGTATCCCAGCCACCTCACATCTATCAGATTTTCTCAAACTCTTTAACTTGATAAATTCCTACCCTGACATCTTGGGGAAAAAAGGCATTTAAGACTTAGATTTTGGCTTATACAATGTTCATCTCAAATCAGATATGGGACAAATGTTTATTTCTATGTATAAGAGAAATACTAATAGATACAAAAGACTCAACTGAACATTAACAGAAGAATTTCTAAAACAGTAACTAAATATACCTTCTGCCTACTACAATCTGTTGGAAGTCTGATATTCAAACCACATGCAAATAAGAAACAATATACAAACATTGTTTCTGAAGTGTTTGCTGAGGTGAAAATTGGTAAAACAAGATGCTGATCTTCACCTCAACTCTGCACTGTCTAGCTCAAAGTTTGTCTTCTGGTAAACCCAACAGATTGTGAAGATGGTAGGTATATTTAGCTACTATTTTAGTTCTTTTGTAATGTGCATTGAATCTTTCGCATGTTAGTATTTCCCTTGTACTTAGAAAATAAATATCTATCCCATGTCTGACTTGAGATGAACATTGCATAAGCCAAAATCTAAGCCTTAAATACTTTGTCTCTAAGATGAAAGGGTGGGAATTTATCAAGTGGGGATCCTTTTAGTATTAGTAGTTATCTTAGAAGTTTCCTTTATTGTCAGGACCAATGAAGGGATTCAAGCTTTCTGAGTCTTTTAAATTGGAAAGTTTACCTCTAAACCCAAACAAATACATCTCCATGATATTTGGTCACAAATTCAGGAAAGAAAACACCAAGTGGAAAAGGCAGTCAGTGGCCTTGTCATAAAGACCTAGTTGATTTCATGGTCTATGTGGGAGTGATGGTAGGATAGGGAGAAAGAATACAATATATTTCCCTATCTTCTCACTGGGAGTGTAGTGAAAGAACACATTACTTACCATGTGAGAGCCTTGAAGAAAAAAAAAACTGAACTGAATGCTATTTCTTCTTTTAAAAGATTTAACTTAATAGCCATTGAGGGAATCTCTTTGTCACTTCAATGTGCCCATGTCCTTTGGTGTTGAGCCAGAAGCATCTAGGGAATTAATTTCCAGTGTCTTTAAGTGCTAAATCAATATATATATATATATATATATATATATATATATACTAGGCTTATAGTGAAAAGAATAATTATGAACATCATCAATGGGATGGCTCTCCTGATATGATTTTAATGTTTATAAGATGTTTTGTTGCAGAAGAATCTCCAAGGCTGTGTTTTGATCTGCTGAATCAAATTCTGAAAGAAAATGAACAAACAGTAGACACAGAATATATTCTTTTTTTCCCCCTGAGGCAATTGGGGTTAAGTGACTTGCCCAGGGTCTCACGGCTAGGAAGTCTTAAGTGTCTGAGACTACATTTGAACTCAAGTCCTCCTGACTTCAGGGCTGGTGCTCTATTCACTGTGCTATCTACCTACTCCAGAATATATTCTCCTCACATCAAAACGATACCACTTCTGGAAAGGACATTTTTTTTTTGCCTTTTTCACCATCCTTATGACTTTCCAGGCCAAATCCTCCTTCCTGCCCATGACTCCCTTACATATATTGCTTTCTCGTATTAGAATATAAGCTCCTTGAGGATAGTGAGTGTATTACTTTTTGTATTTTTATCCCTACTTAATAAACTCTGTGACACATGATAAGCATTTAATCAATGCTTTGTCATTCATTCAATTCAGTGTTTGTATAACTAAAGATGTATGTTCTACTTTAGAAAATTGTTTATAAAACTAAAATTATTTTTCCTATTTTCATGAAAAATACTTTTGATGCATGCACAGGTCATTTTCATAAGTACTTTAAGAAGTTGAAAAAGAAAATAATACGAGTTGCTAATCCTTTCTTAGTCATACTTCCCAAAATATTACAGGGCATTGGCCAAGTTTTGGCTCAGCAGCCAAAAAGATTTCTTCACCACATAGTAAGTCAACAGGAAATAGTCACTAAGTACACATATATGTTCCTAGGTAAAGAGCAGGATTCTCATTATGCATGCCTTGAAGCAGGCTCATTAAACATCCATGTGGGAAACTGCAGCAGGCAGAGCACTCCATGAATGTTCCAAAAGACTGGATTATCATTTGCCATCCCCTCATTAAATGAACATGATTTTTTGATAATTTCCTTTCTTTAAGCAATTTCAAAAATTGATTCCTGAGTCCCTTCAAAATTGTGTTTCTTCTGGATATATTTCTTCCACATGTATTCAGTTAAGTATAGCTGTTCTTCCCAATTTACATTTTAAAAATATTATTTCCATATTTTCATATTGTGCTTAGGTATTAGAATCTAAACATAAATGCTTGTAATTGATAGCAAAAATAAATTGCTATAAAAATTCTGGCAAATCTCTTTTATTTGATCTCTGTCCTCCTTTCTATTTCCTCCATAAAGATTCTTGGTATAACCTGGTTTACTTGGGTCTCATGCCAAGGTCTATGCAAGCATGTTTTCTCCTCCACTGCTTTTTTGCTATTTTGAGAGGTGATATTGCTTGTAATCTTATGACATTCTGCTCTGTAATGTTTTGTAAATGAGGTTTTCTTCTAAAATCAGTGTTGCCTTTGGCCATGTCTCTCTTATTGGCAAGGAGATCATGTTTTTTATTGTTGGAAGGGGCAGTTTCTGTCTGCTTTTGATCTCTTAAATATGGTAACTATTGTTTGTTAATTTCTCTTAATAGATTATGACAATCCATCAATGCCATTACTTTTCATCCATTTCTCATTTTTACTAGTCAACAGTTGGTCTGTGTAGGGTTGGTGGAAGCTGCTAATTGTACACAGTGTGTTCTCACCTTCATCCTTTTTTTCTAATGCAGTGTTGATTTTGAACTTTACTCTAACTGGTCAGTGGTCTAATTAGGCACACATCTCTGATACAGGAATGATTCCAATGTAAGTAACTAGTCATTTCTTGCCTATTAGGTTATACTTAATTTTATTTTATTTTCTGTGCTAATCTTTGGTACTCACTATGTCTTATAGGTTCCATTTGAACCAAAAGGAAGTATTCATGATATTGAAATGAGAGACTGGAATAGTCTGCAATCATTCCTTAAATCTGAACTATATTTTGTGACATTTTTCTTTCTTTTTTTGTGTCCACCTTCACACTGAAGTCACTGAACATCAATGTATCTGCTGATTTGGCTCTATGGCATTTAAAAAGTTTGAGAGACATAATTTCTGGTTGATTTAATCACTTATTAATAAAGGATAGTTATTTAGCCATCTCTCTTTTAGACTAAAGACAATCATGATGGTTCATGGCTTATATGATCTTCAAAAGAGGGGTATTTTTGAGGGCAGCAACCAACTATGGTTAATAACGAGAGAATGAATATTACAATGAAGGGCTGAACCTATTCAAATGAACTTTGATTATGTCATTTACTTTTAAATTACCCTCAACCTTGAACAATCTATTCAAAGTACAATTATACTGCAGCACTTCTGTGCCCAAAGTTTGCTGAATCTGGTCTTCCACACATTTGAAGAGAAAAAAATACTTCAGCACTTGACACTTCTTGGACACTCTTCACACTCAATTGCTGTCCTGGTTGAGCAGTAGAGATGTTATATTGGCCAGGCATACTGCCCAGCTCCCACCTATGCCACTGTTATTATTTTTAGCAGTGGGCAACTCTTCCCCAGGGAAGCCAGTGGTGGGCAGGATTCTCAGATTGGAACCCATGATGCTGAAGTTGTGCCCATTAGCAGGCAGGTCATGGGACAATTCCTGCAGGATGATGGGGCTGCTCAGGATAGTTTCTCAGATCCCAAAACAGTAGTACTGGTAGGATCATGGAGTGGCTATGTGCTCAGAAGAAGGAGCAGCAGGAACCAACCATACAGACGCCTTCACTTCCAAGGAAGTTTGGCCATTGTGGAGTGGGGGGAGAGTATAAAGTTTCTTCTCAGAAAGTGAGTTGGATCAAGAAGGGAGAAACCTGGCTGGGCTGCCCTGGATTGTTTCTCCACAGTTAAAAGCCCTACTTGCCCCTTTGAGTTATTGGATGGGGAGGGATGCTTAGGTTTTGGAATGAAGTTGTACTTCTCTCATTTTTGCCTTTGGGAACCAATTAATAAAGGGGACTGAGGTACTATTGTATTTATTCCCATCAAACTTATAATTTTAAACACTGAAATTTTAAACACAGAGATAAAATGACTGTCTAAATGTTGATTGTATTGTAGACCATGCAACACCCACATTACAATTCTATGCATTGTGAGTAAAGAATGAATCCCCCTACTCATTTCACTAGCTATTCACAATATGACAGCTCACTGCAGTCCCTCAACATGCTATAAATAGCCATAACTTCATATTCAGAAAGTATTTTCAATGCCAATCGATAGCCAATAACCAGAAATTAGAATACATCCACTAATCTGCTTTGTTGTTCATTCATTTCATTCATGTCCAACTCTTTGTTACTCCATTTAGAGTTTTCTTTTGTCAAAGATACTGGAGTGGTTTGCCATTTCCTTCTCCAACTCATTTTACAGATGAAGAAACTGAGGTAGTCAGGGTTAAGTGAGTTGTCACACAATTAGTAAAAGTCCGAGGTCAGATTTGAACTCAGGAAGATGAGTCTTCCTGATTCAAACCTGGCACTCTTGTGTACTAATCCATCTAGTATTCCTGCTAGCCTGCTATTCCTCCCCAATAAAACACAGTCCAAGAAAAACAGAAAATAATATTAGCTGACATTTACATAGCACCTATTATGTACTAGGCATTGCACTAAATGCTTTACAAATATTATGCAATTGATTCTCACAACAGCTCTGGGAGGTAAGTGTTATTATCCTCATTTTACAGATGACGAAACTGAGGCAAACAGAAGTTAAATGACTCACCCAGGTTCACACAACTAGTAAAGTATCTTTTAGATTTGAACTGGAGTTTTCCTGACTGAGTGCTCTATTCAGTGTATCACCTCAGAGTTTTCTCTAATCAATTTCTTTAATCGATAGTGATTTAGAGCATTTTCCCCTATGACTAGAAATGGCTAATTTCTTCATCTGAAAATTGTTCATATCCTTTGACTACTTATTAATTAGGGAGTGGCTTGTATTCTTATGAATCAATTCTCTACAATGGCTATATATTTCCCCCCAGCTTTCTGCTTCCCTTCTAATTTTGGCTGTGTTGGCTTTGTTTGGGCAAAAACTTTTTAATGTAATGTAATCAAAATTAATCATTTTGCATTTCATAATGTTCTCTAATTCTTCTTCTGCCATAAATTCCTCCCTTTCCCATAGATCTAACAGTAAATTATCTCTTGCTCTCCTAATTTGCTTATAATATCACCCTTTATGTCTAAATCATAAACTCATTTTGACCTTATCTTTGGAGAGGGTGTTAGATTCTGGTCAATGCCTAGTTTCTGCCATATTATTTTCCAGTTTTCTCAACAATTTTTGTCAAATAGTGAGTTCTTATACTAGAAATTGGAGTCTTTGGATTTATCAAGAACTAGATTTCCATAGTCATTGACTATTGTGCCTTGTGAATCTAACCTATTCCACTGATCCAGTATTCTATTTCTTAGCCAGTATCAAATGTTTTTGATGACTGTTGCTATAGTTGTAAGTCTGGTACAGCAAAGCCACCTTCATTTGTATTTTTTTTCATTAATTCCCTTGAAATTCTTGACCTTTTTTTCTTTCAGATGAATTTTGTTATTCTTTTTTCTAGCTCTATAAAATTAATTTTTTTTGGCAGGATGATTGGCATGGCAGTGAATAAGTAGATTAATTTAGATAGAATTGTCATTTTTATTATATTAGCTAGGCCTCCCACGAGCACTTCTTCTAATTGTTGAAATCCAATTTTATTTGTGTGAAAAGTGTTTTGTAATTGTATTCATATAGTTCCTGGCTTCATCTTGGCAGATGGATTCCCAAATATTTTATATTATCTGGAGTTTACATTTCAATTACTCATACCAACTTAATATTTTCATTAAAAATTTTTTTATCACATTCTCCCCCCAACTATCTTATGTGCCAGTTTAAATGCATACCAAACATGGAAAGTGCATAATTAAAATATTCCAGTCTACAAACTATCCAACCTCTAAGGTAATGTTATATAACAGAAGACATTATTTTATACCACATGATGAACTTAGCAAGCATTCACACTTTGATGTTAATTGTCAATCTGACCCCTCTTTTAAACAGAAGAGCTTTTCAATTGAAATTTACAATCATTACAATATTTAAATTTAAATTTGAAGAAGTAGCTGTTTATTTTATGAATTATTATGATTTTAGTAAAACTCCCAGAATTTCAAAGTAGGCAATCCAAAACATATTATAAACTTTGAGAAGTAAATACATGATGCCTCAAGCAGTTAACTACACAGAACAAAGAGAATATACAACTAATATAAAAAATTTTATTAATTTTTTTTGTTAAAGCACAAAGGATTTTATAGCATTGATAAAGTAAAATATTTTAAAATTATTTTATTGTTAGCTTTTTAATACCTATTTTTTGGTGTCAGTTTCATAATATGACATATTAGTAGAGTAGTGATGTGATCAGCCCTTAGGAATAACCCTAAGGCTACCTGAGGTATGATGTATTTCTTCCCTTAGATTATCTTGTCTTAGTTTACTTTATATGGCCAGGATACTGAGCCAAAAGATTGCTGGCTGTCAGATAATAGCCTGTTGGTCAGTTTTAACAGGGTTCTTATTCCTTTTTTTTTAATTAAAGTTTTTTATTTGCAAAACATATATATGGATAATTTTTTTAACATTGACCTTTGCAAAGCTTTCTGTTACAAATTTTTCCCTCCTACTCCCCACCCCCTCCCCTAGATGGCAGGAAGTCTAATACATGTTAATTATATTAAAATATTTGACAGATCAAATATGTGTGTATGTATGTATATATATATATATATACACACACAGTTATCTTGCTGTACAGGAAAAAAAAATCTGAGAAGAAAAACATAATGTAAGCAATCATCAATAGAAAGTGTGAAAATGCTATGTTGTGGTCCAAACTCAGATCTCACAGGCCTCTCCCTGGGTGTATATGGCTTTCTTCCTTACTGAACAAATGGAACTGGTTTGAAACACCTCATTATTGAAGAGAGCCATGCCCATCAGAATTGATCATTGTATAGTATTGTTGTTGCTGTGTATAATGATCTCCTGGTTCTGCTGATTTCACTTAGTATCAGTTCATGTAGGTCTCTCCAGGCCTCTCTGAAATCATCTTGTTGGTCGTTTCTTACAGAGCAATAATATTCCATGACATTCATATACCATAATTTATTCAGCCATTCTCCAATTGATGGGCATCCATTCAGTTTCCAGTTTCTAGCCACTACAAAAAGGGCTGCCACAAACATTTTTGCACCTGTGGGGCCCTTTCCCTCCTCTAAGATCTCTTTGGGATATAGGCCCAGTAGAAATGCTGCTGGGTCAAAGGGTATGCACAGTTTGATAACTTTTTGAGCATAGTTCTAAATTGCTCTCCAGAATGGTTGGATCCGTTCACAGCTCCACCAACAATGTATCAGTGTCCCAGTTTTCCCACATCCCCTCCAACATTCATCATTATCTTTTCCTGTCATTTTAGCCAAATTGACAGGTGTGTAGTGGTACCTCAGAGAGGGTTTTTATTCCTATAACCACTTGCCTCCTCCATTGTCCCAAGGAGGGAGAAGACAGGCAAGTGTTCCACCAGACCAAGTGTCTGAAGTCAAGAGGAAATATGCCAAATTGCAAGTGTTCCCAAGACCAGGCTTTCTTAGTCAAAGGAAACATACCAAGTGTGGAGTTCACTGAGAATCCCGACAAGCCTTCCTAGATGCTTAGGTGTGTCCCAGTTATAGGATAGAGAGAGAAAAGAACAGGAGGCTTACCTTGACAAGGAGGGAGTAATTCAGGGACAACTCCATATGGACTACTAAATGCTGGGGTTCAAGGGAACATCAAAAGGTTAGGATTCCAGACTAAGGTTACAAGGTATTTCAAAAGAATTTGCAGGCTCAGACCAATCTTCACATCAAGGGGCAAAGCTCATTATAATTGTAGTGCCAATTAAGAAGGGCTAAATTTCAAAAGAGGTTAGGAAAGCGCCAGGAGCAAGAAAGTAAATTTATAGTGAAAAGAGAAACCAGGTTCTTCCTGTCACTGATATGCTAATTTTATGGCTTAGAGGTAGAATTGAGGAGCAGTCTGGTTCTGACTTCGTATGTAGGTACCGTACCCATAATTCTCTGGACAGAGCTGGGGGTGAGGAGTGGGGGAATCTTCCAGAAGTGTGTTTTAGGTCCAAAACATCACTAAGTCAGGTGACAGACATCTACTTTTATTCTGCACCAATGTTAACTTTAAGTACCTTATTATTGTTGCTCATTAGTCTCAGAAAACGCCTTATCACTGACCAACTGGCTGTTATCAGACAGCCAACAATCTTTTGGAGTCAGCATCCCGGTCATAAAAAGTACTCTAAGGCAAGATAGCCCAAGAGAAGAAATATATCATTCCTGAGCACATCATTTCCAAGACCAGGTAGTCTTGGGGTTATTCCTAAGGGCTGCACAACACCAGTAGTGCATGTATATAATTTATAAATAAACATTCCTTTACTAATAAGAATTTACCCTAATTTAGGTCACCAAGTATTAAAGTGACTTGCCCATCGCCATGCTACTAGAGTGTATGTCAGGGGACAATCTGGTCTAAGTCATGATGCTTCTCAGCAGTTCCCTTACTTTGAACTGAAACTTTCTCCTTACAGATTATTTCCTCTACTTCTAAACTCCCCACCTCCTCCCACTGGTCTTCCCTCCACCCCTGAAACAAAAGAGAGGGGAAAAGTGTATTTCTAAATTTAAATTTACTATTCGCAAAGTTTCCAAAATAGTAATTGAGCTGTCTAATCTAAGAAAGCAATGGAGTCAGGAAGCCCTGAGTTCAAATCCTACTCATATGTTTATTGGCCATGTGACCTTGGGCAGGCCTTAATGTGTCCAACCTAACCTTTGTATGCCTCAGTTTCTTCAACTGTCCAATAGAGATAATAAAAGCACTTACTCTTGGAGACATTATAACAATCAAATGAGATAATATTTTTAAAGGACTTAGTGCAATGTCTCTTGTTCTTTCATTTTTCAAAGAGAACAGAAGGTGATATCCTGATATGCACATGAATTGCACATAATAGGTACTTAACTAATGCTTGTTTCTTTCCTTTCTTCCTTTAGTTAGCTTTATCTTTAAGGGTGTTTTGGAGGTGGGAAGAGAAAGAAACATGATATTTGCAGGTCATCTCTGCATTTACCCACTTCATTCTGCAGTTGGAGAGAATATCCTCAGTATTTTTGGTTGTCATGTTTCCTCTTCCACGCAGAAGATTTTGTGAATCCCAAAGAAAAGTCACCTTGATAGGGTTCTCAGAGTGGTAGTGGCTCAGTGGCCAAATTAAGCCTTGGAGGAGAACTCTGGGGATTGCTGGAAATCATGCAAAGATAGCAAGCTGTTCTGTCATCCCCAGCATATGGTCCCCTCTGCCATTGGTCTGGCCCCTAGATCCCAGAGCAGTGTGAAGGTCCTGGGACATTGGGAAATCCCACCAACTCATCCTTTTGACAGAAAATGGAGACCCCCCCAACTTCACAGTGTGGAGCTAGATGTCTTAGCTCCCAACTGGAACTTTTCCCAAATGGCAGTCTCCTACTACCAGTATTCATGCTATTTTCCCACACCTTTGCACCACCTTCACACTATGTAACACAAGACAAAAAGCTGACTTAATTTAGGCATAATGTCATACATTCCATATAAATAAGGTAACATTTATTTGCAAGCCATTCATGGTTAATATATTTTATTCTATATATTTCATTTATATTTTAATAATAATGATAATCCTTCAAAACTCTCCCAAGGTTACAGGTAGTATTAAATAAAAATTTATTAAATGCCTAATAAATGCCAGGAATTGTGCTAGACACAGAATAGAAAGACAAAGATGAAATATTCTCTGCCCTATGGCTGAGTTCTAGAGAATGGAAATTTTGGAGATGGAGAGCAATATGGAGCTTCAGCAGATGGTGACTATGGAGACCAGCAGCAATGAGTACAGCACAGGATAGTTTCAGTGGATGACAGTCATAGATGCCAAGTATGGTAGCAAAACACTGAATTTCTAAGTCTCAAATAGCATGTATATCATGCTTTAAGGTTTGCAAAGCACTTCACAAATATTATCTCATTGATTCAGACCAGTTCCAATTGTTCAGTGATGAAAAGAGAGCCATCTACACCCAGAGAGAGGACTGTGGACCACAACATAGCATTTTCACTCTTTCTATTGTTGTTTGCATTTTGTTTTCTTTCTCAGTTTTTCTTTTTCCTTCTTGAGTCGATGTTTCTTGTGCAGCAAGATAACTGAATAACTATGTATACATGTATTGGATTTAACACATATTGTAACATATTTAACATGTATTGAACTATCTGCCATTTGGGGAGAAGCAAAATTTGGAACAAATGTTGAAAGGGTCAGTGTTGAAAAATTACCCATGCATATGTTTTGTAAATAAAAAGCTTTAATAAAAAATATTATCTCATTTAATCTTTATGATAATACCTGGAAGCAAATGCTGCTATCTCATCCATTTTACAAATAAGGAAACCTTCATTTGATCCTTCTATCCTCACTATGGTCTTATATCTCTTTTGCCTTTTTTGGTAAAACTCCTTAAGAAAGCCATCTATAACAGTTGCCTCCCCTTCCTCTTCTCTTAATTCCTTATAAGTAATTTTCAACATCATCATTCCACTGAAACTATTCCCTCCAAAGCTACTAATGATCCCCTAATTGACAAATCTAATGACCTTTTCCCCATCTTCAATCTGCTTAACCTCTCTGTAGCCTTTGGCACTCAATCACCTTTCTCTCTCCCCTACTTTCTTTTCTCCACATCTTCTGGTTCTCCTCCTTCCTTTTTGAGTGATCATTCTCTGTCTTCTTTGCTGGATCCTCATCTAGGCCATGCTCACTACCCATGAATATCCCACAGGGCTCTATCCTAAGCTTCTTCTTCTATGTTACAGCACTTTGTGATCTTATTAGATACAATGGATTTAATTATTATATTTATTTATTTATTATCTTTATGTGATGACTCACAAAATCACCAATCCAGCCCTGACCTCTCCCCTGTCCTCCATTCTCACATCTCCAAATACCTTTAAACATTTTGAACTGAATGGCCAGTGCACATTTTAAGTTTCACATGCCCCAAACTGAACTCATTATCTTTTGTTTTGTTTTTAATCATAACTTTTTTATTTTCAAAATACATGTAAAGATAGTTTTCAACATTCACCTTTGTAAAAACTTTTTATTTTCATTTTTTCTCCTTCCTTTCTCCCTATCCCCCTCCCCTAGACAATAAGTAATCCAATATAGGTTAAATATGTGCAATTCTTCTAAACATATTTCCACATTTATCATACTTCACAAGAAAAATCAGATCAAAAAGGGAAAAAAATCAAGAAATAAAAAACAAGCAAACAATAAAAAAGGTAGAAACACTATGTTGGGATCCACATTCAGTCTTTATAGTCCTCTCTCTGGATGACTCTCTCCATCACAAGTCTATTGGGATTGGTCTGAATCACCTCATTGTTGAAAAGGGTCAAGTCCATCAGAATTGATTATCACATAATCTCGTTGTTGCTGTATACAACTGAACTCATTATCTTTACCTTTAAACCTTCCTCCCATCCAAATTCCTTTTTACAACGAAGGGGAGCACCATCCTCTCAGTGTTCACTACCTAGGAGTAATCCTGGAGTCTTCACTGTCTCACCCATCCCTATCCCCATAACTAATCTGTTGATTTTACCTTCATCACCTCATGCCTGGACTGTTGCAATAGCTTGCTGATGAATTTGTCTGTCTCAAGCCTCTCCCTATTTTAATCCATCCTCCACTCAACTGCCAAAGTGATTTTCCTAACGTGCTGGTCTAATCAGGTTCCTATTAAGAAAACTCCAGAATCAAACACAAAATGCTCTGTTTGGCATTCAAAGCCCTTTATAACCTGGTCATCTCCTCCAACCTTTCTTATTTTGAACTTCCCACTTCCCCAGCCACTCTTCAAATTAATGACACTGACCTCCTGGCCATTCTATCTCTTAACTCTGGGCATTTTCTCTGACTGTCTCCCATGTTAGAATGCTCTCTCTTTTCATCTCTTATCTCCTAACTTTCCTAGCTTCCTTCCAGCCCCAACTAAAACTCCAATTCCTAAGGAAGTCTTTCCCAGTTCCTCTTAATTCTAGGGCATCTCCTCTAAATTATTTCTTGTTTGTTCACATATAGCTTGTTTTTGTCCTAATTGTTTATTTGTCGTCTCATCCAGTATACTACAAAGATTATCTTTTGCCTTTCTTTGTATCCCCAGCACTAAGCAGAGTACTAGGCACTTAAATACTTATTAACTGACTGAAACAGAAAGAAGTGTCTAGCTAAGAGTGATGAAGCTGGTATGGGTCTGAGGCTGGATATGAACTCAGATTTTACTGATCCCAGATCTTATACTCCATCCATTGAACCACCCAACTTCCTTGGGATTCAAGACAAAGCACCAATAACAACTGGTTCTTGGACCATGCTAAAGAGCTTTAAGAGTTGGAGGTTTCTGGGAGATGGAACCTTAGGGACTCAGGTAGGAGAAATCTTATAGCTATGAGGTGAGGTGGTTACCATGGAAGCCTCAACACTCTCCCACCTTGAATTATGAATTTTCTGGGAATATGCTTGTGGAGGCAGGCCCTAAACCCTTCCTAACCAGCATGTTTGTCAGTGGGAGATTTGTACTTGTATAAAGGAGGGGATGAAAATTATTTTACTGCTTGCTTTTTCCCTTTATTCATTTTAGTATTCCAGTTCAATTAAGTGTGTTGCTATTTGATTTATGGGTGCTGCCTGATCTATTAATAGAGTGGGCACTGGATGGGGGCTTTAGCCATTTATAAGCACCACACTGATTCCAGGAACATGTGAGAATTATGGACTAAATAGAACACATGTGTTCTCTATTCATTATACCCCAACAGACAATGGAAAAATGATTTTACTGTGGTATCTGCATATCAAAAAGAAGAAAAGTAGCATTTTTGTGGAGGTCCCTCTGTTGGAAGTCTTACATTGTCTTTAATGAGGTTTCTTCTTTCACCATATTTGTTTCTGCTCCTGTACATATTTTAAAAGCTCAATATAAGCCAGTCAATATATCAGTCAACAAGCAAACAGTAGCTAGAATATGACAGGCAACACATCTCATGCAATCCTAGATTACATTAAGAGGGTCCAGAATAAGAATGATGAAAGTTCTGTTGCCAATTACTACTCTTCTGATCAGATCTCAGAATACTGAAATATCAAGTTCATTTTTGGCACTGCATTTTAACTACATTAATAACTCGGAGAACATCCAAAGGAGAACAGTTAATATGGTAAGAGGATTAGAGAGTGTGCTGAACAACAGTTGGCTAATGAAGATGGGTATGTTTAGTATGGAGAAGTGGGAATATGATAGTGGCCTTTAAGTATTTGAAAGTTTGTTACTGGGAAGAAAGATTAGGTTTGTTCTTTTATGGCCCCAGAGAATAGAACTAGTGACAGTGGGTAGTAGTTAGAGGAAGGAAAGTTTCAGCTCAATAAAAGAAAAATGTTTCTAATGGGGCTGATCAATAGTAGAATATTCCAAGAGGTGCTGAATTCCTGATATGGAGGGAGGGAGAGTATAGCTGTCCTCTTCTTCCATTCCCATGGCTGATGAGTGGCCCACCAGTGAATAGTCAGTAGTCAGGGTGGAGGATCAGGAGAAAGGAATAAAAGCAGAAGGAATATCATACTCTCCTCTCCTCAACTTGTCAGCCAGAAGATGACCTAGTATGTGTCAAAGGTCAAAATATTTGGATTTCCCTTCCCTTCCCAGTCAGGTTCAGGAATAATAGTGGCCCAAAGATAAACTAGATCCTCCAAGGAAAGGCAGACTCAAGAAGCACAACCTTTTTGGGGTGAAAAGAATTACAGTTATAAACTCTACAAAGACACCTCAGAGAAGATAGAAAACTATCCCTTTGGGGAACTTTACAGAGAGTCTACTAAGAAAGAAAAAAACTTAGGATAATCAGGAATTTTGAATTGCTATTTTGCCACATGTGCTCCCTAAATCTGAGCATCATTTCACCTTGAATTATGTATGTATTTGTGGGAGATTATATCCCAAACTCTTGGGGGGAGGGTGGTTGTATTTGTTCTGATTATGATTGCTTGGTAAATGCTTCTAACTAAAAGGCAATTAAGACACCCTGGCTAATCGATAACCTGGAAGAGCACAACAGGTGGGGGCTTGTGACCAAAAGAACTAGGACTCTGTCCTTCCTCCCACTACCACAAACCGCTCAGGGCTACTTCTGGAACTCTGAAGAGAGAGTCAGTTGCTTTCTGGAGATATGACCTGCCAGCACAAGTGGAAATTGAAAAGTAGCCCCAAAAGGAGTGATAACAAGTGACCAGAGAATATATGTGGTAAGAAAAGCTAGAAGCATGTCCAGAGAAAATAGAGTAGGAACCAGCATTCAATCCAGATAGAAGTGGAAACCTTAAGGGGAAAGATTCTGGCCAAGGTTTGCCAAGTACAACATCTTCCATATGACTGGACATTGATCTTTTGGAAGATAGGGCTGTAAATTACCCAAAAAGCCCTGGGTGATATCCATGGAGTGATACCAGATGTCAATCTGAAGGAGAGGTCTTTTAAAAAATATTTTTTATTTTAATGGTATATTATTTTTTCCAATTACAAGTAAAGATGGTTTTCAACATTCATTTTTGTAAGATTTTGAGTTCTAATTTTTTTTCTTTCTTCCTTCTTCTCTTCTCAAGACAGCATGCAAACTGCTGTAGGTTATACATGTATAATCAATTTTCAATATATTTCTATATGATTTATGTTTGGAAAGAAAAATCAAAACAAAAGGGGAAAGCCATGAGAAAATAATAACAAGAACAAAAAAAAGAACAATAAACCAAACCTCCCAAAAGATGAAAATAGTATGCTGCAACCCATATTTAGTCTCCATAGTTCTTTCTTTGGATGTAGTTGACATTTTCCATCCAAAGTCTATTGGAATTGTCTTGGATTACTATATATTTTTTAAAGCAAGGTAGATGATTATTTGTATTTTTTATTTTCAATAGTATCTATATAAAGATAGTCTTCTTTTTTTAAAAAGCTTTTTATTTGCATAACATATGTATGGGTAGTTCTTCAACATTGATTCTTATAGAATTCAAGCCATTCTCCAATGGATAAATGGTCAAAAGATTTGAACAGACAATTTTCAGACGAAGAAATTGAAACTATTTCCGGTCACATGAAAAGGTGCTCCAAGTCACTATTGATCAGAGAAATGCAAATTAAGACAACTCTGAGATACCACTACACACCTGTCAGATTGGCTAAAATGACAGGAAGTGATAATGATAACTGTTGGAGAGGATGTGGGAAAACTGGGACACTGATACATTGTTGGTGGAACTGTGAACGGATCCAACCATTCTGGAGAGCAATTTGGAGGTATGCTCAAAAAGTTATCAAACAGTGCATACCCTTTGACCCAGCAGTGTTTCTACTGGGCCTATATCCTAAAGAGATTTTAAAGGAGGGAAAGGGACCCACATGTGCAAAAATGTTTGTGGCAGCCCTTTTTGTAGTGGCTAGAAACTGGAAATTGAAAAGATGCCCATCAATTGGAGAATGTCTGAATAAATTATGGTATATGAATGTTATGGAATATTATTGTTCTGTAAGAAATGACCAACAAGAGGATTTCAGAGAGGATTGGAGAGACTTGCATGAACTGATGCTGAGTGAAATCAGCAGAACCAGGAGAACATTATACACAGCAACAAGACTATATGATGATCAATTTTGATGGACATGGTTCTCTTCAACAATGATGTGATTCAAACCAGTTGTTCTGCGATGAAGATAGTCATATACATCCAGAGAGAGGCCTGTGGGAACTGAGAGTGAATCATCGCACAGCATTTTAACGCTTTCTGTGAATATTACCATGCATTTTGTTTTCCTTCTTAGGTTGTTTTTTTCCTTCTTCTCTTTCTAGATCTGATGTTTCTTGTGCAGTAAGATAATTGTATAGATATGTATACATGTATTGTATTTGTCATATAATTTATCCTATTTAGCATGTATTAGATTACCTGTTGTCTAGGGGTGGGAGTGGGGGGAAGGAGGGGAAAAGCTTGGGAAAAAAAAAGTTTTTGCAAAGGTCAATGTTGAAAGGTCACTCATATGTTTTGTAAATAAAAAGCTTTATAAAAAAAAAAAAAAACATTGATTCTTATAAAGCTTTCCTTTACAAATTTTCCCCCTAGTCTCCTCCCCTCCCCTAGATGGCAGGAAGTCCACTACATGTTAATTATATTAAAATACTTGACAAGTCGAATATATGTATACATATTCCCATACTTATCTTGCTATGCAAGAACAATCGTATCTACATGAACAAAAAAAAAATCAGAAATAGGAAACACAATGCAAGCAAACATTGATATTGAGCATGGAAATGTTATGTTGTGGTCCATATTTCACACCCCGCTCTCTGGGTGTATATGGCTTTTATCACTGAACAATTGGAACTGGTTTGAGACATTTCTTTGTTGAAGAGAGCCATGACCATCAGAATTGATCGTCATGTAATATTGTTGTTGCTGTGTATAATGATCTCCTGGTTCTGCTCATTTCGCTCAGCATCAGTCCATCCAAGTCTCTCCAGGACTCTCTGAAATCATCCTGCTGGTTGTTTCTTACAGAACAATAATATTCCATAACATTCATATACCACAATTTGTTCAGCCACTCTCCAATTGATGGGCATCCATTCAGTTTCCAGTTTCTAGCCACCACAAAAAGGGCTACCACATATGTGGGTGTACATTCTTGCACATGTGGTTCCCTCTCCTTCCTTTAAGATCTCTTTGGGATATAAGCCCAATAGAAACACTGCTGGTTCAAAAGGGTATACACAGTTTGATAACTTTTTGAGCGTAGCTCCAAATTGCTCTCCAGAATGGTTGGATCCGTTCACAGTTCCACCAACAATGTATCAATGTCCCAATTTTCCCACATCCCCTCCAGCATTCATCATTGTCTTTTCCTGTCATTTTAGCCAATCTGACAGGTGTGTAGTGGTACCTCAGAATTGTCTTAATTTGCATTTCTCTGATCAATAGTGATTTGGAGCACCTTTTCATATGACTAGAATATAGTTTTCAACATTCGTTTTTGTGAAATTTTGTGTTCAATTTTTTGTCCCTTCTTCCTCCCCTCTCCCCATTCCCAAGACAACAAATAATCATATATAGGCTAAATATGTGCAATTATTTTAAATATATTTTCATATTTGTCATGTTGTATAAGAAATATCAAACTAAATAGGAAAAAAAAACCATGAGAAACAAATAAAAAAACCCAAAAAGTGAAAATACTATGCTTTGATCCATATTCAATCTCCATAGTTCTCTCTCTGGAGGTGGATGGCATTTATTATTGAATCACTGTATTGTTGAGAAGAGCTAAGTCTACCATAGTTGATTATCACATAACCTTGCTATTACTGTGCACAATGTTTTCCTGGTTCTGCCCTCCACTCAGAATTATCAGTTCATGTAAGTCTTTTCAGGCTTTTCTGAAATCAGCCTGCTCATCCTTTCTTATAGAATAACAGTGTTCCATTATATTCATATACAATAACTAATTCAGGCATTCCCCAATTGATGGATATCCCCTCAATTTCCAATTCCTTGTCACCACAAAAAGATCTGCTACAAACATTTTTGCATGTGTGAGTCTTTTTCCCTTTTTTATGATCTCTTTGCCATATAGATCCAGCAGGGGCACTGTTGAATCAAAGGGTATGCATATTTTGATAGCCCTTTGGGCATAGTTCCAGATAACTCTCCAGAATGGCTGTATCAGTTCATAACTCCACCAACAATGTAATAGTGTCCCCAGTTTCTCAATCCTGAGGAAAAGGTCTTAATCTAAGTAGCCCAGTGTTCCTGAGAGTCCTGGATTTGAGTCACACCTATGCTTAGGTCTGGGAGAAACCATGAATAGGCCTCTTTATAGTTATTTAGAGAGCCAACATTATAGATGTTTTTATATATTTGGTTTTTATTATTGTTTGCTCTTTTATGAGTAAAGAACTATATATAGTTAAACCATATTGATGTGAATGATTCCATGGAAATACAGAAAGGTGATGGGAAGATGATGAAATTTCTTGTTGAATGTAGGCACCACAAGCCATATAGGTTTAACTAGATAAATCAGAAAAATCACATCTCTAGACTAAGAAGATGAGCTGTGACATCCACAAAAAGAGTGAACCAAGGGGATAGAAGTACCAGCTCCCTGAAACCTATAAAGAGTTTAACATGTTCTCAGAGAGTCCTCCGGTTTTGGTGACATGCTGTCAGGATGAGCATGTGACTAATAGTGTTTGGTCTTAGTATTGAACAAATGCAGTAAATTGGCACCCTCTGGTGGTTAAATATGGGTGCCTGTTAGAATACCATACTTAGGAAACAAATGAGTTCAAAATTTTGGAATTCTCATAAATCATTGGGTTCAGCGTAGCAGGTATGTGGCTCAAGGAACTAGTCTACTACTCTACTACTAAGAAATAAAGCAGAACTTATAAATAAAAGACAGTGAGGAATATAGTTATGTCTCATTTCAATCGTCCCCATCCCTACTCCCATTCAAGTATCAGGTCAGCTTTATTCACAAAATGGTGGATGATGGGTAGATAATGGTAGATAATGGGTGTGCTTACCCATTTTATAACATAGGAACCAGAAAGACATTTAGAATGCAACCAACATGCAGATGCATACAAGGGAAGAAGGAAGAATGGGTGAATTTCTCCATTCCTGGTCCTGCCCTTGATCCCAATTTCACTCTTCCATAAATGGTAAGTAGGCAATGAGGAGTGACAAGGGTCCTGTTATGATAACTGATGGACTAGCCATGCTGCCAAGTAATTAGAGAGAGTTCCTGGGGATAGTAATCAAAAAACCTATGAGAGATGCTTCATAACCTCAGTCCCCTGACTAGATGGTGACTTTCGGGGAACTTTCACCATTACTGAAATAGTTTGGGGTGAAGGTGAAGAGGCTCTCTGTAAACCTTGCTAAAAAGCATACTGAAACCCAAGCACCTGAACTGGGTTTTTCTTTTGGGCATTGCTTACAGACAATGGAAAGATTTGAATCTAAGTACTTGGTATGTATCCCTTTAAATTCGTGGGTTGACTTACTTGTAGACTAAAAAGTGGCTGGAGTGCTGGTTTGGGAAGGAGTATGTGCATATATATGGGGATTTGGGAGTTAGGTTTGGGCAGATATCTGATTTTTTAAATATTTTATATGTTTCTATCTTTTACTATATACATATACATACACATATGGTACATCTAGTGAACAGAGCATTGGGCCTGGAGTCAGGAAGGCTTATCTTTCTGAGTTCAAATCTTGCCTCAACAATTTGGAACTATGCTCAAAAAGTTATCAAACTGTGCATATCATTTGACCCAGCAGTGTTTCTACTGGGCCTATATCCCAAAGAGATTTTAAAGGAGGGAAAGGGACCCACATGTGTAAGAATGTTTGTGGCAGCCCTTTTTGTAGTGGCTAGAAACTGGAAATTGAATGGGTGTCCATCAATTGGAGAGTGGCTGAATAAATTATAGTATATGAATGTTATGGAATATTATTGCTCTGTAAGAAACGACCAGCAGGACGATTTCAGAGAGGCCTGGAGAGACTTGCATGAACTGATGCTGAGTGAAATGGGCAGAACCAGGAGAACATTATACACAGCAACAAGACTATATGATGACCAATTTTGATGGACATGGTTCTCTTCAACAATGATGTGATTCAAACCCGTTGTTCAGCGATGAAGATAGTCATATACATCCAGAGAGAGGCCTGTGGGAACTGAGTGTGAACCACAACACAGCATTTTAATGCTTTCTGTGAATATTTCCATGCATTTTGTTTTTCTTCTTAGGTTGTTTTTTCTTCTTCTCTTTCTAGATCTGATGTTTCTTGTGCAGTAAGATAACTGTATAGATATGTATACATGTATTGTATTTGTCATATAATTTATCCTACTTAGCATGTATTAGATTACCTGTCGTCTAGGGGTGGGGGTGGGGGGAAGGAGGGGAAAAGCTTGGGAAAAAAAGTTTTTGCAAAGGTCAATGTAGAAAAATCACTCATATGTTTTGTAAATAAAAAGCTTTATTTAAAAAAAAACAAATCTTGCCTCAAAATTATTTGTGATTCTGGCTAAGTCACTCAACCCTTTTTGCCTTAATTTCCTTATTTGTAAAATGAACTGGAAAAGGAAATGGCAAACTATCCTACTAGTATCTTTACCAAGAAAATCCCAAATGGGGTTACAAAGAGTCAGACATAATGGAAATGACCAAACATTTATATTTATATTTTAATATATTTGATTTTAATTTCTTAACTTCGGATTACAAGTAAAGAATTCTATATATTCCAGTCATTCTTGCGTGAGTGTCTCCATTATATCACACTTTATATTAGATTCCATGGAAATGCAGAAAGGAAGGGAAAACAATGCAATTTTCTGGTGGATGGGGGGGATGTTGTAAGCCACAAAAATCTAAAAATATAATGGACACAAACACACATCCTACATTCCTATACAAAGATAGCCAGCATTACCACCAGCACAAAGGCTTCAGACCAGAGATACTGCTTGCTGGCTTTCTGAAAGCTATAAAGCTTTTGGCATTATGCCCTACATCCTTTGGTGCTTGGTGTACTTCTTTAGCCATCAGGATGACCAAGGGACTGCGAAGCATCTGACAGATAGTGGGGAGACATGGGTGGAGAAAGATTAATTTCCACAAATTTCAAGAATTCACTTCTGGCCTTTTCCAGAAGAGCAAAGCACATTTGGGATTATAAGTAACTAAATATTCATTTTGGGATTAATGCTCAATCCATCAAGGATCTGTTTTGTTTTCTTCTTTTTTTTAAATAAATTTTTATCCTATAACCCTATGAACAGTTTTCCTGTCAGTGTGGATTGCACCTCAGTTGACCAAGGAGTGATATCATCACGCCTCAAGAGTGAGAAAATCCTCTAAAAGGCATCTTCTCAAAGTCATGAAAGAATCTTTGACATTACACCCCTGCTTTACAAAAAAGCTAAGGAGCCAATTCTAAGAACAGCTAAGTGATTTGTTTTACAGCTCTACAATTTTTAAGTGTCAAACCCCAGATGGAGGGTTTCAGCTTTAAGGCCCTCTCTATTTTTCAGTGCCTAAGAAAACCAAATCCCTACTTAGTCTGGCCTGGAGAGATGTCTGGGGAAGTTCAGACTGGTGCCTCCACTCTCTCCAGGTTCATAAAGCACCCAGTGGGAAATGCCAGGGAACTGCTTCTGAGAGGACACTCTTTGTTCCCTTAGCAAGTAGGAGTGAGAAGCTTTTTTAGACTGGCTGCAGAACTGGAGCAGGCTGTGCCTTGAAGTTATCAGACTGGGACAGCCCTCTTCTCTTTCCAGCTGTGTCGGAGACTGAAAGTCTCATTCATACACAGTGCAGGTGCCATGAACTTCACTGGGTAGGGGGAAGGGCTACCCTCCTTCCCTTTTTTTAAGCTCCTGTGACCTCAAGAATCACGCTTGGGGTTTGGGTCTGTTTTCTTTGCCTTTTTTCAATTTTAGGTAAAAACAGTTGAGTCCCCAGGTAACAGAGCTTCAGCCAAGGGTGACTTCGGAAGCAGAATTCCAGGCTTTATATGGCTGCCAGTCCAGCAGGGAAGGTCAGGGAATCCAGAACACCAGAACACAAGCTAAAGGGGTCTTTGGACATGGAACTTGATGTGATTGTGCTGTATAGGAATTGAGTTAAGCTATGAACCTATTCTCTCTCTCCTCCTTAGAGACTGAGGTGGTATAAATTCCCACATGTGGGAAGAGACATTTGTGCATTTGTTCTTCTATACCTTTGAAGGAAATATTTTTTGGTAAAAATGATTTTTGGGCAATGGATAGAGCACTGACCCTGAAGTCAGGAATATCTGAATTCAAATCTAGCCTCAGACACTTAACACTTCCTAGCTGTGTGAATCTGGACAAGTCACTTAACCCCAATTGCTTTGCAAAAAAGAAAAGAAAAAAAATTACTCAACTGTTATATAGTTAAACTGGAATTGGGATGCAGGGTTTGAGTTTATGCAGAGAAACTAAACTTCCCCCCCCCCAAATTTGTGAAGAATATTGGAGAATCCTGGGATAGAGGTGACTTGACCTTGAAGAAGTAGGGGCCAGAGTAGTCACTATTAAATATTTAACAGAGAAATGATGGATTTGGGATGGGGAATGAAATATATACACATATACATATACATATATATGTATAACAGAGCAGTGATGAATTTGGCATGGGGAATGAGATATACACACATAGATATACATACATACATATGTATGTATATACATGCATATGTGTGCATTAGTTATCCTGATCTATGTCTTGTCACTGGACTCAGATGACTGGAGGACAAAATGAGGTTGCAAATCATGACATCACCTTCCTGATGTCATTGGTCCTTTGAGAAAGGACAAACAGCAACGTGTGTGTGTGTGTGTGTGTGTGTGTATTTATGTGAATTTGTCTTGCTTGGCAATATGTATTTATTGCAAGAAATTTGCTTATTTCCCCCCTTTTAATTCATTTATTTATGTCTGTGGGGTAGAAATAGAAAAGACAAGAAATAAATTTCCATTCTTTTTTTTTTTCCAAATAAAGAGATAGGAGTGGGACATGACAGATGTGAAAGACTTTTTTCAGAGCAGATCACTATACTAGTTTTATGAATATATTAAATAAATGATTTAATATATTTACTAATATATTGAATAAATGTTTAGTTTTACTTAACTGTTCTACTTTTTACAAAAGACCTCTCATAAAGTAGGAGTAATTTCTAACTATTTGTAACATTAAGCTAAAATAGAAAAGAAAAAAATAGATTTTTGTAAATTGAAAATTAAGTGTTATAATTTAAAGCAAGATAGACATGGATCAAAAGTAATGGATTTCTCTACAGGAGATTCCCAGTCAACAGTGCTTGCTGCCCAAGAACAGTAGGTGGGGCCATATAATCAAAGGATAATCTTTCTGTGAGTGGTAGAGTTATTCTTGTTTTTCTAAGCCTTGGGAACACTGATGATATTACATGTTGAACTGGGTTTGAAATCAGAAGACTTGGATTCAAATCTCAGTTCTTTGACTTACTAGCTATGTGATGTTGGGTCAACTCTTTAACTAATATGAACTTCAGTTTCCTGAGGACTGGTATCCAAGGTCTCTTCCATGTATGTTGTTGTTCAGTGTGTCTGACTCTTCCTGCTTACATTTGGGCAAAGTTGTTGGAATGGTTTGCCATTTCCTTCTCCAGTTCATTTTACAGATAAGGAAACTGGGGCAAACAGAAGTATCTGAGACTATATTTGAACTGAGGTCTTCTTGACTTCAGGTCCTGAGTCCTATCCATTGCACCACCTAGCTGCTGCCCAAGTATAAATTTTCTGATTCTAGGGGTTTTCACTTGAGCTTTTCTTCTCAGTCCCCCTCAGCAGGAGTTGGAGCAGCATAGTGTAGTGGAAAGAATATTTGTTGTTTCTGGAAGCCAAGGAGCTTGGTTCAAATCTTGCTTCTTACATGCTTCTTACAGTCTCTAGGACTTTGGCCAAATTACTTCCCCTCCTTCAGGTTCAGTTCCTCCTCTGTAAAATAATGGGGGGGGGAGGGTGGATTCAGTGATCTCTAAGGTTTCTTTCAGTTCTAAATCTATGATTGTAGGAGGAAGAAGCAGTTGGTTAATAATTACCTAGGAATGTGGGTGGATTGCCAGAAGTCTGCCAACAATCAGCAGACTTCCTAATTGGCTGATGGGGAGTTTGTCATGCTAAACTAGAAAAGAAGCTTGGCCCAGGTGAACAGAACCTAAGTTACCTTGGGATATTCCAGGGCCAAGGTCAACAATCTGTTTGAAAGGCAAAAAGAAAAAATGAATATGAGACACAGATTCCAAGCTGATAGGGAAATCCTGCTGGATGGGCACTACTCAGCCAATAGAATTTGGGGGAAATAGGATGGAGCTGTGGAAATAGCTTTAGATTTGGAGTCAGAAAGCTTTTACTGGAGTCTCAGTTCTATTACTTCCTGTGTGTATGACATCAATTAGAAAGAGTGCTGAGCTTGAGGTCAAATCTTGATCCTTATTATGTGACTGTGGTCTTGTCATTTGACTTCTTAGTTTCTTGATCTGTAAAACAAAGAGGTTGGATCAGATAACCTTTAAGGTCATATCTAGCCCTATGACTGTTCTGGGTCCTCAGTTTCCTCATTTGTAAAATGGAGGTATCAGACTAGGCAGCTCTTAAGCTTCCTTCCAGATTTAAATTTATGCTTCTCTATGAGAACCACCCACTTAGCCTGAGTAAAAAAAAAAATATTTAAACCCGCTTTCAGATTCATGATTCATTGTTAGAGCTGAAAGGACCCTTAGTGATCATTTAATCCAAACCCCTCATTTTACAGGAGGGGAAAACTGGGGCATAAAGAAAGCAATAGATTCACCCATAATCACAGATAGAAAGTAGCAAAACTGTGATTCAAGGTCATATCTTCTGACTCCTAGTCCACAGATCTTTCTATCACAATATGCTTTGAAGTACCTTTCCATCATGTTCTATTTCTGAATCAGTATTATTTTTACCATTGTAAATAAATATACTTCCTTTCACGTAAGATAGCCAAGATGTGGTAAGGAAAAGGAACAGAGGTCTGAGCCTGGCATCTGTTTATAGTGGCTGAAGCAGAAGAAGAGGGGAGGTCATTCTGCATAGCAAAGGGATGGCAGATCACTGAATCCCACAAGGTCAAAGAGTGCTTGAGAGGCCTTTTCCCTCCAAGAAGGAGCTGGCTAGGAGACACTTTAAACATACAGATTTAGAGCATAGGAGGACCTTAATGGGTCATCTAAGGAACCAAGAAATCTTGGGTCTGCTAAAGGCCAAAGGCTGGATCCCTCAAGTTGGAAGCTAGAGATTGATGTAAAGTTTTAAAAATAGCAAAAGAAAAGGCCTTGAACAAATCTCCCTAGATTAGTTCTGAGAAGGAAATCCGTGCCTTAGTAACTGGACATGATGATAGAGAAGGTCACCTTTGCAACTTTAAGGGTATCACTTAGAGGTGGGAGCCTAAGGAGAACAAGAAGGACTGATAGAAGCACCCTCTCTATCTTAGTCCCAACCTCCTAGTTCAGAACAAGAAGGTGGTTCTTCTCCCATAAGCACTAAGAGAGTAGGTGTATATAGGGAAGAGCAAGGTAGACGGTGTGATAAAGGCAGGGATAAGGTGGTGAGCCTCATAGGAATCCTGATTCTTCTACTTGTATCTGTGTGATGTTAGATAAGTCATTTAACCTCTCCCTTAGCCTCAGTTTTATTGACTGTAAAATAAGGTCATTGGACTAGATGGCCAATAGGATCATCCCTTCTTGAACTAAACCTATTATCCTGTGATCAGCATAAGAACTAGAGCACCATTGACCCACATATAACACAGTATACCAAGATAAGGTTGAAATGGGTTCATGATCTAGACATGAAGAGTGATATTATAAGCAAATTAGAAGAACATAGGATAGTTTGCCTCTCAGATCTGTGGAGAAGGAAGGAATTTGTGACCAAAAAAGAAATGGAGATCATTATTGATCACAAAACAGATAATTTTGATTATATTAAGTTAAAAAATTTTTGTACAAGCAAAACTAATGCAGACAAGATTAGAAGGGAAACAATAAACTGAGAAAACATTTTTACATTCAAGGGTTCTAATGAAGGCCTCATTTCTAAAACAGAGAATTGAATCAAATTTATAAGAAATCAAGCCATTCTCCAATTGATAAATGATCAAAGAATATGAACAGTTTTCAGAGGAAGAAATTGAAAACATTTCTAGTCATGTGAAAAAGTGCTCTAAATCACTATTGATCAGAGAAATGCAAATTAAGACAACTCTGAGATACCACTACACACCTCTCAGATTGGCTAAAATGACAGGAAAAGTGAACAAAAAAAAAAAAAAAAAAAAAAA